>JAOPUG010159861.1:0-10933 GCA_027564375.1 Micropterix facetella | reverse complement strand
AAAATTAGAACGTTGCCCACTGATAGATTACAGTTGACGGCAGCACTGTTGCATTTGAAGTAACTGCGCGAGAAATTAAAAAAGTCACTGACTTATCAAACCGCCCTCGTATTTATGAATTATTTTATATTAAAGTTCCAAAATATCCACTTAACTGTTTTTAAAAAAATATATAAAATTAAATCTTCATAGTGTGCACCACTGTGATTTTAAAACAGATATTGAATTCTGAAGCAGTGAAAATGTGTTTTTATATTATAATCATTAAAATAACTAATATAGTTACCTGAGAAAATTTTGTCATCAGAGAAAAAAAACTGAGGAATATACGGGTGTAGCGCCGCTGAAAATTACCTGGGCCATACCTACCGAAAGTTTACTGACCACTTGCGTTAATGATATTTAAAACGTAATTCCCATTTTGAAAATAGAACTTTTTGGCTGTAGAATATATTTTATTTTTTACGTCTGTCATTTGTTTTTTTTTCTCTTTGTGGTGCCATCTTGAAAATTGTGTGTTTACCTAATAATGGGTTTAGGACGAGAAAATTGGCAATGTATGATTTTTTACGATTTTAGCCGTGGTTTAAGTCAACAATATAGTTGCCAAAGGCTTCGCCTAGATCCCACGAAACCCAGATCGGGAATCGCGCCCTACTAGACGACCCAGCAACCGCCAGAGAGCTATCGTTTTATTTACAAAACAGGCACAACATGGCGTTTAGTATAAGTTCATAGCCATTTTTCGTGAGAAATTTGAAAATATTTTATAATACCATATAAAACTGGAAGAGGGAAATCCCCAAGGGGATACCAAACTTCGGCCAATATTTAAAACCGCTTGGTTTCCCTCGCGTCGGTATCAGGCGCTCATGCGACGACGCAAGAAGCGTAGGGCTCGTGTCACGGCCTCGGGCCGCAGCCATCTCGGCCGACGCCGCTAGCAGCGCCTCGCCCTAAGTCAGATTCTAAAACAGAAATATTAAGTAAATTTCAATAGCCATCTATCGTCTGAATTTCTAATCCCTTAAAATAAATCTTATGGCAACACGATGAATGGCGAAATTTTAATATTTTTCAAAATACAATGAAAGAGACCTCTTATAGACGCATAGATCCCTAATAAGAAGCGGCATCCACAAATTTAACTGATTTGAAATAAAAAGAACCGTAGGTTTACACATCCCAAAATGGGATGCTTATTGGATATAACTATCGATGGCGATTTTTTTTTAAATGTAGTTTACTGTAGAGATGTAAAAATTGCTCCCCCTCAGGGGTGGGGAGAGGATGGAGGGAGGTAACTTATATACTTGTATTTTCTTGTTTTCTAAATGTATATATTTAGAGCAGTTTCGTATCATTTATTGCATTAATAAATCTATAATCTATATAGAGTATATTTATAATACATAAACTAAACATGTGCCCACATACATAAACTACATACCTTACAATTCAGCCTTACTTAAACTAAAAGTATAATATTGTGAACAACCTTTAATAACACTGTGAATCTTTTTACAATGAATTTTTAGACAAAAAAAAAACATAGCAATTTATTGATTTTGAGTTAAAATGCCCTCTGGATGTTTGCGTTCATCACGCCAAGTTTTGAGTTTAATAACTTTATTAAGTGCCATGAGTCTCATCGCATCATACCATAAACAATCTCGCCGATCGCACAATTGGCAATACACATTGGAAAAGGAGTGACATTATATTGTCCTCTTTATGTATCGGCCAAATAAGTGGTAACACTTTTATAATGGTAAGCTAAATGGGCAATGAATTCATAGTTGAACGAGGTAGGTACCTGAAAGAATTTAATTAATTTGGAGATGGTGGAAATATGGAATACTATTTTATTTGCATAGTACATTTATTATCCTATCAACTTTTAACTCTAAAATACATTATGTATAGTGAATAATTAGTTATATGTCTAGCTGTCTTAAATGCATCAAGAAGGTAAGGCATAGGCCATTATACGTTATAAGGCATTTTTTAAAAATGTGCGGGCAATTAAAATAGGGAGCAAATATGGAAGACTACCAAATATTTTTACCCTTGCGGTAACGGCTCACGTTAATGTCTAACAACAATCATCTTACCGGCAGTCGGATTTTATAACATCACGTGGCAGTACTCAGGCGGTCGCCCATCCAAGTACTGACCACGCCCGGGTGACTACCTCTCTCAAACAATGAAAAACTGACATTTTGCAGTCAACTTTAAGTGACTCCCGCGTGTATTTAAACAACAATAAAAATATGAGTCTTGTAGCAAATTTATAATTCTTTAAATTTGATTTTTTTTTCCGAATAAAAATAAATAAAAGCCGAAGTATTCACCTTTTTGTATTTTGCATTTTTCTTGGAATCTATAGAGGCAAATAACTTGAAACTATATTGGTAATAAGTACCAAGTAAATGGTTAAAATGTCATGAAGCCATATATTTCATTCTTTTCATTTGTTCATTATAATCTTTCAATAAACAAAAAAAATATTATTTGCTACGCGCGATTTCAGTAGAATAGTAACTCTGCGCAAGCAATAATAGTCTTGGCGTAGTACGCGCCCCGCTGGCAATTAGCTTGCCATAAGAATGGGATCTCCGCGCAAACAATAATAGGCTTTAGGTGTATTGCGGCCCGCTGGTGTTTCCCTCGGCGTATGATTCCGCTTTATGTAGCCAACAGCGGCCCCTTAACTTCAGTGATCTCACGGGAACCAGTTTCAACGCGGCTACGGACGTTACCTAATGGTGATAATAAGCGTTTTTGTTTCAACATAAAATAAGTAATAAAAAAGTAATTCAGCTACGCAAATAAAACAATTCGATGCATTATTGAACAATCGGTATCGGCAGTTGTTTATAGAATTCAATCGCATATTGTCGGTTTGTTGCAAGAAGGCATTGTGTTACATTTTTTAGATAACTGGCTTGCTTCGGTCTTCTACATAAAAAATGTTTTTTTTACGAAATAATGACTTTTGATTGACAGAGACTGACTGGGAGATATTGTTTAATCATAGCAATAAGTCCGCCATTTTAAACCAAATGTCTTATTTTGATTTGATATCTACATTCATTTTACTTTCAACACGTCTATAAAACTTCTGACTTCTTCCATATGTAGAAATCGTTTAAATAGACCCATTATGACTTAATTGAAAAAAAAACAACAGTATTATTCGTCTTTTTCTGCTCTGGAACAGTCAGTTATGTACTCTGCACATGTCAAACACGAGGAATCGTACATATTTTTCTCTAAATCGATCGTAAAACATGCACGGTGCGTCTTTTCTATATTTTTTTAATTAACTGACGAATTCATCAAGAGTTGATCCATCTGAATGGCCATATTCCAAACATGATAATTTACCAATTAAAATGATCATTCGATAGAATAATTTGTGATATCGGGATGGACACGGCGGACAATTTGGCCCAACTGTATGTGCTTCAAAATAAAGCCAATAGTCCGAGCGTATATTTACAAACCTATAGACAATGCTTTAACGTACATTAATGGAATCACAGGCATTTTTTAGTGTGAAACCGTTTATTGCTTGTAAATTAATAGTTTGGTGAAATACACAAATACCATTAAATTAATTAGTAGGAAATGTGTCCTCTTTTGGCTATAATAACTGCTTTGCTCGTTTTGGCATGGTATGGTTTTACTAGTTTCTGGCAGTTTTTAGATATCCTCTAATTCCGGTACCAGACCCGAATGAGCGCTTCTGTCATCTTTGTTTTTGTAGTGCAGTCCATTTTGCATAGTCTGGCCTTGCAAATGCGCCATAAGTTATCTATACTATAGGATTTAGATCTGGTGAATTGCAGGACCAGTCTAGTACATTTACCCTCTTATCCTGGAAATATTTCATCATTTCCTTCGACTTGTGACAGGGAGCAGAATCTTGTTGAAGAATTGCTCCTTGCGGTTGGCATTTTAAAAATGTTATGTTCAAATATCGTTCAAACAACAATTTGTATTTTTGACTGTTCATCATACCTTCGATTGGTACTAAAGAGTCGCCTCCCGTGTGTGAAAAACACTCCAGAACTTTGTTTTACTGGATGTTTCAGTTTACTTCAGAACTTTGTTTACTGGACTGTGTTACAGTTTGGTCAATATGGGCTGCAGTGAGTGTTTCATTTTGAGATCTGACAAATTTAGACCGCTGACCCTGAACTATGAAGTGAGACTCATCTGTAAATGAGACCTTTTTTCCATCCTTTGTAGTCCAGCCGGTGTGTTTTTAGGCTTAGATCAGCCTCTGCTTCTTTATGCGATCGCTTAGAAGCTACTTTTTTGTGGTCGAATAGCTCTCCTACCAGATTTAAAAGTCTTTTATGGACAGTTGCCATGAATTGCTAAACTAGATGCTGCTAAGTTTTGCTGTAGCTCGTGACTTGTTTTTCTTGGGTTCAACTTGCTATTGTGAAGCATACAATTGCTATCCCTTAGTATCGTCTTCATTTTTTTCCACAGTTGTCCAATCTCTTCGCATCAGCTGAACCAGTGTCCCTTTTACGCTTCACTATTTTGCTAACTGCTTCATGACTCACTCCACAGCAATGTCTCTTTGTGACAAAGACGTGTGTTCACTCAACGCGACAGACAATCTTTTCGCGCTCCCTAAGCGTGATTGATACCCATCGTGTTAAGTTTAACTACACAAACTCACTAATCACTAGCATACAGATTTGAAAGGCAAAAGTATACAAACATGTTAAAATAGCGAAAGGTTATATTTTTAATATGTTGACAACCTCCAAGCGATATCACATTGTTCCCATATGCAGAAATCTGTCAGTCACAGTGATTTCATTAATTTTCACAATATTGTAATTTAACTCTTGCAATCTTCCATAACGCCAAAAAATAAAGTTCATCTGTAGCTTGCCGTGTTTAGCAACTACATGTTTTAAATTTACTTAAAGGGCGAACCCATAATGGTGATGAAATATCAAGCTATATTCTATTATGCCTGCAGTTTTCACATTTCCGCCTTTTCTTTTATAGCGAATATGCAGTCGTGACATGATTATTATATACCTACTTATATAGACCAAGTTTCGTTACGTCATTTAGTCAAAATACATAAGTAATATGTATTCTAAAATATTAAACGCTTGGTATAAAGATACTCACTTAAATTACAACTTAGAAACTTGGCAGGGGAATTATGAATAACATAAAACGAATTTACCGCATGAAGTTTGTAACACCCGACGTTTCGGCGATGTTGCAATCGCCGTTGGCAAGGGTTTGTCAAACTTCGGCCTATATTTTATTTTCTTGTAATGTTAGTTAAATTAACTTAACTGACTTTTAACGCCATCTAGCGGGTGAGTCGAATTCGTGACGGGGTGTGTTCCAATTGCATCGGCCGATAGAGGGTACTGACGGTCGATGCGTCAAGGAAAACACCAGCTGACAGCATACACCTAAAGCCTGTTATTGCTTGCGCGGAGATCCCATTCTAACGGCAAGCGAATTACCAGTGGGCGCAATACGCCGAAAGACTATTATTTCATGCGTTGAGTTACCATACTTCTGAAATCGCGTGACAAATAATATATTTTTTGATTTTTTGATTGATTATAATGAAAAAATTAAAAGAATGAAAAATATGGGTTCATGACATTTTAATCATAAACTTGGCACGTCTTACCAATATAGTTGCAAGTTGTTTGGCCCTATAGATGCCAAGAAAAATGCAAAATACAAAAAGGCGATGACAGCTTTTATTTATTTTTATTCAGAAAAAATCAAAATATTGAAATTTGCTTCATAGTACTAAAGATTAAGAAATTTGCTACAAGACTCATGTTTTTATTATTGTTTAAATGCAGGCGGAGTTACTTAAGTTTGACCGCAAAATGTCAGTTTTTCACTGTTTGAGAGAGGTATGCACATTAAAGAAATAATTAAAATATATTGAAAAAAAAGTATGTCGTACATACCCCAAAATCAACTGGGCTCTGCGCATTGGCGTTAATTACCGATTTGTAATATTTTTGTTTTAAACGGACCTAGGTTACTCGGGCATCGTGCATAGTAATATCCAGACAGACACAGACATTTTTTTTTGTTTACATGTACTCTAGGACATGTGAAACGTCGAGAAAAGTATTTTTGAATGTTTTAATTTCAAGTCCTAGAGTCCATCTAAACCACAAAAAATATATCTGCCTGTCTGCATGTGGAACGTCGAGAAATGTCTTTTTGGACGATTTAATGTCGTT
Organism: Micropterix facetella; assembly: GCA_027564375.1. Taxonomy (NCBI): domain Eukaryota; kingdom Metazoa; phylum Arthropoda; class Insecta; order Lepidoptera; family Micropterigidae; genus Micropterix; species Micropterix facetella. The sequence goes on along the minus strand of JAOPUG010159861.1, from coordinate 4,667 downwards.
ACATTTATCGCACGATTGTAAGACTTCGGCCCCCGCAGGGTGGGCCAAAGTAATTTGTAAATTCAATGATAGCAGTGGTTGATGATTAAAAATACGCAGTATGACATTCTCGTGTCTGTACAAACATTCAAATACCCAGAAGAAGAGACATGCGATCTTTTTCTGTTGGTGCAATACGTTGTTTATGTTTGCGAAATAGCAACACTATCTGTTGGATTGTGTAAACAAAATCTTCCAAGTATGTAACTAACTAGCCGTCCAACAGATAAGAAAACCAAATGAACTAATGAATATTCCACTGTACGAGACATTGGTAATAGTCAGGGTACGAAGGATATAATATATTAAATTAAGATATTCATTCTAGATAACGTAATCATATTTATCAAACGATATTACAAGTTATTTTGATGATTTTAGATATTCACGATGCGTTTACTGTGACTATTTATGGCAAATTATTGCGAATAGGTACTCAATTATTGCAAATTCTGCACTAAGTCTCCACGGCATCAAACAGTATCTGAAAAAACCCCTTCCTTTATTAGCTTTTTTTTTTCATTTGACAGCCCTCTTTCAGAGTCTAGCGGATTATATCACGTTCTCTTTTAGTAGATTTTCGTAAGCTATTTAAAAGAAAATATGAACGTTTCTGCGTTATTATAGAGTGCCATATCCGATGCCGAACGTAGGCGATCATGACGGCGATCCCCACCGCCCTGGTCTAAAAGGCCGTAGCTGAGCTGTTCTAATGGGGATGTATATTGCGTTTTTCTCCTGATAGAGGGTGCAGCAGGCGTGGAGGTGTGAAGTGAACACTCACCTCGCGAGGGTAGCATTCGTACGAAGCACGGGTTGTAGGATTCAATACTTAAAATCAATCGGCAGTATTACCAGATTTGAAATTTTATCTGCGAAGTTGAATGTTTTTGGCCCGTCCGTAGTATTACGTAGGACGATATTCATTCGGAGTATATTACGTAATCATATTTATTAAACGATACTTATTATGTTATTTTGACCATTTTAGGTATTCACGATCCAGCATTGGTCTTGATCTCGTTTTTATCGTCTAAATTCGTGACGAAGGTCCAAATATCTTGCTTCTCGAGTAGGTGATTGCTTCAGCTTCCATTTTCGCTACGTCAACCAGCGCAACGCTGTCGAGTAATAATCTATACAACCTAACAAACAATACACTTCAAGCAAGTCAGAATAACATAATTTGTATCCCTATATAATACTTCGTTTTATGTGTGCTCCTCTGTCCATACAGCTGAATTATGGAACCAGCTTCCTACAAATATCAGAGACATACAATCGCTCTCTGAGTTCGTTACTTATGAAAGGGTTCAAGTTTCTTCTGTCCTCGTCTGTGATATTTCTAGATTTAAGACTGCCTATACTCGGGCGAGCCCGGCACCCCGAGGCGTTTCAACGAACTTTATCGTTATATCGCCCCGAGATGAAACGTAGGTACCTACAGAATTTTGACATAACATATCCACTATCCAACTACGCCGCGGCCCGTTAGAGAACGACGCCTTAATAGTGGACGGGCCAGCCTCACTCCCTAACTACCAAATTTAGACGGATTTCCCCATCCACCTGTTTGGTTCCAAGCTCGAAGTCACTTTCGCAACCTCTACCTGTCGTGATAACGCGGCATTCCGTCATTCGGTAATATCGCGGGCACGTGGCATACTTTATTCGCCGATGATCACCCGAGATCGGGGCCATCGGAAGGGTAGGGGACGACAGGTCTACACCTACCCCCGTGCCTTAAGAATGATTACGCATCTAGACTCCCCCGACTATTCGTCAGTTGAGCAAGGCCGGTAAACCGACCAATACATCAACCGTCCAGGGCCGCCTGAGGTGTTATCCCAGGTCCAACCGCAAAGCGGATTTCACCGGATTAGTCCCTCTTCGGGGAGGCTTCCGGATGGGAGCAGAACCGTGAGTCGGGCCGAGCGGGTGTAACAAGATGGTCATATGGCCCGAGCTGCACATGCCCCATTAGGCCCCATCTGTGATGTGTTTTTTATGTCGTTTCGTTTTTTAATTGGTTATGTCATACATAACAGTTACATAGTGACACTTAGTAATTCAGTGTGGCTGACCTACCCTACTCGGCAACTCTCAAATTATTAACACTATGGTTGGTTGTAAGAGAGTGCATTAGTATGATAAGCCCTGCCCACCTTTGTTGAAATACTTATTTTGTTCAATATAAGTATATTGTTATTATTATTAAAATACTACTTGGTTGTTGCACGCCTGAGGTGCCCGTTAAATAGATCAAATTTCAAACGTTACAGAGTACCCTAGCGCCACCGCGGATTTGGATTTTTTCTTGATATTGTAATAATTGTGTTTTTTTTAATTATTTGACTATGTATATCATCTGTGTCTAACAATTCACGATTATTTTTAACTGTTTTATTCAGTTATATTGAACTGAATATATTTTCTATTTGTCTTTAAAATAGGTAAGATACTCAAACTAGTATCACGTAAAAAACTTGTAATACCTACCTATTACTTACAGTCAGTTACAGTAGTTTGTATATTACTAAATATAGTATACCAGCGGACGCCCCGCGGTTTCACCCGCGTCTATTTCCCATCCCGTGGGAAACGTACATTCCCATAGGAAATTTTCCTCAATAAACGTGCTATCTAATGCAAAAAGAATTTCTCAAATCGGATTAATAGTTAAGGAACGCATACGGGACAAACAAAAAACATTCATTTTTATATAATTATATATAATTGTGACTAGCTTAAGAGCCATAAATTCACTAATTGTGTACGAATGTAATGTAATGTACAGGCTTGGCCAAAAGTATCAGATACTACCCTTATATTTTTACAAAATTTCAGGAATTATTCCTTGGAACCACTTCATCTTTTTATCAGTTTGTCGGTATCGTTTGAGGATAATGTAGATAACAGGCGAGATTTTATTGGGCTGTAAAACACCTGGCCGATATAAATCCGTAAATCGTTGTTTGTTTCGCAAGACCCCAGTTTGCTGTCTTTGCTATTAGTGGACAAGCGCGTGCATCAGTGCTATGTGTTTTTATCCATTTGAAGTGTATCTTATTTCCTACAAAATGCCTAAAAAAAATAAACTTAGTGTGGATAAACACCTACGAATCCCAGTTGTTAAACAAACAAGGTAAATCACAAGTAAAAATTGCTAAAATACAAAACACTCGCGCTGTGCCGTACAATTTGCCATCAACCGCTTACAGGAAACCGAGTCTCATGACAATAGACAAAGAACAGATTGGAATAGGTTACCTCGGGCCGTGAGGATGGGATATCGATTCGAGAGTCTTTGAAAAATCGGTCTCTGAAAAATCGGCATCATTAATTGATTTGAAGAGGCCAACGCACATGACTAACGAGAGAAGGTGCAGGCGAGATATGTGAATACGCAGCACCGCTTCAACAGGTGTATGTATAAGCGAGTACGATAGATGAATCACATGAATGAACACGCGAGATGGTGCTACATGTGCAGTTATGTGTGGCTTCCTCAAATGCTCCGTACTTCAAAGTGGTCGTGGTCGCTTAGAAATGAATATGCGCCGTGCAAAATTTAAGTAGATTTCAATAAAGATATGAACTAAAGTTGTACATCATCAATTGTACACTAGCAAAGTGAGCAGCACTGTGTCAGCTGTCAAAAATACATTTGAAGTTTGACAACTTTTAAAATTCAATATAAGGGCAGGCAGGGGTCTACAAGAAACAAAAAATATCGGTTAAGTAGTCTACGAGACAAAAAAGTTTGGGTACCTCTGGTGTAAACCAATGCATAAAAACTACTTGAAAGCTTGTACTATTATTTATATACTTTCAAGCATCTTGTGTATGCGGATTTGGGCATATCGATAATCGGAAAAAGCAATTCGCCTGTTTTGCGTTACAGAATAGCCAACATATTCACCTCGATACAATGCGGTAAATTTCAAAGAAGCGTGTGGAAATTTCGCGCAAAAACCAGCGACTGTCGCTGCCTTATATATTTTTTTATGCAATGGCTAGTAAAGGTATTTCGTAATGAAATGAGCGTTACATGGGTGTAAAAGAAAGTGGAGCGTTGCGAAGAGCCGGAACGTTGTGTTATGGCGAAGTGCTTTGCTAGACAATCGTGTAGTATCGCGATCGATTACAGCTGGGTCGCTCTTCTTGAAACCAGTCTAAAATCCTGTTGTCTTGAAACCAATCATCATGTATTATCGTCTTCTTCAACTGCAGAGCAACAGTTTAAAAAAATGTTTGATTGTCGGAAATAAAAGTAAAAGAGCAAGAGATATATCCCCAACAAGATGATAAGACCATGTGAATGAATCTGCCGTATCAAAATGCGACACTGCATGGCGAGAATGGCCATTGACAGAAGCGGAAGTCTGCAGTTTGTTCGTTCTAGAAGGAGTTCATCTTTTAATAATTATGTAAGCTAAGGGCGAACCGCTATCCCAGGATGTTTCAACGAACTATATCATTATATCTTTATTTTATTTTATTTTTATTTTTTATTCAATCAAAGGAGAAAAACAGCGCTCAGGTCTTAACTTAATAAATAATAATAACAATATTACAACCAAAAAAGTCTCCTGATATTGTACAATTAATATGTGTGGTGTTATATA
>JAOPUG010159815.1:0-10936 GCA_027564375.1 Micropterix facetella | reverse complement strand
CCTGTCTGTCGGAGTACCATTTTCCCTCCATTGAAACGACTCTTCCGTAGTTGGTATTACGAGAAATATTATAGGTGTCAAATTTAAAAACTGAAATCTCGGTTGATTTTAACAAGTTTTTTAAGTAGGTTTGAAATATATGGGTTTTTTTTACTTGTTAAATTTTAATTGTATTATAATTGGAAAATGTGCGAGCCATTTGACAACACTGCCTATCCGTCAAACCACGATGTTTATTTTCTCCGTCAGGTACAATATAACAATTTATATAGGTTCTTCCTCATATATACTTCATATATCCTTCATATCCTTCATATATTGAGCTGTGTAAAGATGGTCGCTCGTGAATAGTGCTCGATAAATTTTAATGATACATTAACAGTAGTTTAATTATATGATTTGAAATATAATATGAAATGAAACACAATCTTACTTTTCAATAATATTGTAATCTTGAAGAAAAAACAGAAATGTAGTAAATTGAGATAAAATCATGCCTACTATGAAATCGAGAATATCATGGTTGTTCGTTTGACACTACAAATTAGATTAAACCAATTTACCGCATGAAGTTTATAGCACCCCAACGATTCGGATCTGTTGTACACATGTATGTTGGAGCTGCCGTTATCCACGGTAGTCTACCCTGGATAACGGCGGTTGCAACATCTCCGAAACTTCTGGTGCTATAAACTTCACGCGGTAAATTCGTTGAATTTTATTTATAAAAAAATATGATTTAAAAAATTAACATAATTTCAAATATCGTACTTTTTTGAAATACAAATTCATTACATTATCGTACAAAATTTATCGTCCTTTTTTTTAAAATATCGTAATCTCAGAAAAAGCAGGCTACTGAAGAATATCATACTTTTCAAAAACATCTTACTTACATAAAATATTGTATTCATAAATATCTTAAGATTCCTATTGGAGACGTGGACGAGTCGTTGTTTTGAGATTTCAGTAAAAATATGTGGAAATGTACGATATTCAAATTACCATTCAATAACAAAAAATTCTTAGATACATAAAAATGTATATCACAATGTTAATTAATTAAATACTACCAATTACAAATAATTTCTATATTCATAATTCTACGTAAAGTAAGAATAAACAATTGTAATCTCTAATGTAACATATTGAATAATATATAATCGTCAACAGGTAAATTTAGATCTGATCAGATTATTGAGAAAATAATAGAGATAGGTAGTAAATGATGCTTTTGAATTTATAATGTATTACCAATGATGATAATTATGAAGCGTATATTTCCTTTAAATGTACAACCAGATTTGGTCACGGTACAAAGCCACGATTGCATTCTGCGGATAAAAAGTCTTCAATTACCCATGAATTTCTGCTAAATGAATTTTCAACCAACTTTTCGATGAATAGGAACGAGCACATTCCCCACACGTGTATTTCTTGAATTCTTTGTTGTGTGTGTCTACATGACGTTTCAAATTTTTTTTCCATCTGAAAACACGTTCGCATTCTCCACATATGTATTCCTTCAACTTCCTGTGAACTCCGTCTACATGTGTTTTCAAATGGCTTTTCTCTGCAAAAGCACGTTCGCATTCTCCACAAGAGTATTCCTTCAATTTCTTGTGAATATTGTTTAGATGAACTTTCAAATACCATTGACTAGTAAAATCACGATCGCATTCTCTACAAGAATGTTTCTTTAACTTCCTGTGAACTCCGTCTACATGTCTTTTCAAATCTATTTTCTGTGCAAAAGAGCGATCGCATTCTCTACATGAGAAGTTCTTCAATTTCCTGTGAACTCCGTGTACATGCCTTTTCAAATGGCCTTTCTTAGCAAAAGCGCGATCGCATTCTCCACATGAGTATTTCTTTAATTCTTTGTGAGCTGCGGCTATATGTTGTTTTAAATTAATCTTACGAGAGAACGTCCTATCGCACTCAACACAAACATACGATTTGACAAGTCCAATACTAGATCCGCTATCGCCAATATTACGGCTTCCCGATGGCCCAACTTCGATTGACTCTGGCTTTATAAAACGAATTTTATCTTCGTCGAATTCAACTACGTTATCTCGCTTAACCGGTATGAAATCGCCCAGAGCATTATTGAAATCTGAATCAACAGAATCGTAGACTTCTTTTTTAATATCGACATTTTCCTCAATTTTTACAGACACGTTCCTGTAATCGTCCACAATTAGGTCACTCATCTTCGTATGAAGTAATTGACTATTCTAAAGTTACAAGATTAGCACTGAGCTCGAGAAGGAATACGATTTGTTGACAGCTGTCACTTTTCTGCAAGTTGCCTTTGAGTCATTGTTATCACTGCCACAGTGTTGTAATTATGTTGTTTGGGATGAAATATTATTACTTTCTTATTCAGTCGTTGTGATTTCATTGAGGTCGCATTTGTATGAAACAACATTTAGAGACTTCTTTCCAATTATGACAGCGTGGACGACGGGAAACGGAAAAAATCCTGGTAACGCATCATAGTTCGGATTTTCATTGCGACATTTACCCCGTGTGAGTCCGGCGGCGAAAATAAGATTAAAATGCACAATTAATATCAACTCCAAAAAAAAAGAAATACCAAAACCACCAAACGCAACCGGTAAAAAATAACACCCACACAATGGTACGATTTTAACCGACACAACATTTCACAACACATGGATTGCAAAAAAAATGGGTAAATATAATTTTTTTTTTGTTGAATATTGTTGACTACAAATTTTAATACATATGATTACCTATCTATCTTGTGGTTCTACCGATCTATCTAGTGTAATAATATCTAGTAGTTTATTTTCAACCTGCATCAACAAAAAGTGTATTGGTTACCCTATTATTTTCAAAAAATATTTAATTAATAAATATATAATAAATTAAACTTGTCAGAGGAAAAACCCAAGGGTTTGTCAAACTACGGCCCATATGATTACATTCTGTCTTCTCGTTATTTTTGTCTAAAGAGATGGATAAACCCCAGGCGACCTGTACCTCATTTTACGCATTTCATTATGCAGTAAAATTGTAGACACCGTAAAATTCTGGCTTTTTGGTAATACATTTTATCCCTAGGTACTTTGGCCACCTAAGTGTCCAAGTCTTGAAATTGTGAGCGAAAAATGTTAGTATTCACGATAACTCGGGTAAACTAAGTCTGATTTAAAAAAAAACTTTCGCCAGTCGATAGTTATAGATAATGTGCAGAGCCCAGTTGATTATGGGGATTGTACGATCTACGGTTTATTTTTCATCCTGATAAATAAAATACAATTAATTGAGGTGTATCATTAAGCGCGTGGTTTATGTATCAAGGCATTATAAGTTAGGAAAAGGTACACGTGGCGCGCCTGAGCGCTGGCTGTAGCACGCGTGTAAGCGGGATACAAACTATATCGCGTTCTCGCGGCTGACATGGCACCGATCGGTTCTTGTCGTGGTGACCCGCGCTCATAAACGCCTGATTCTGTAGTGAAATGACTAGCTACGTATAGATAAAGGACGCGTTTGAATAAAATATCTAATTAATAATCTTCAATTATGAGTAATAGGCGGAGAACTGTATTGATAAAAACGAGACAAAATGGCTTTAGGAATTTTATATTATGATTTTTAAAATAACCGATCCCTAAAATAACATATTTTTCTAAAATTTTCGCGTAAATAAAGTAAGTGCAAATATTGGAAAATATTTTCATATTTGACATTTGTTGAAGTAGGTATATTCGCGACATGTATAGCTTTGTAAATAGGTGTTTGTGGATTTGTGTTTTATGTAACTTCTTTACATAATACGGAGTCGTTGCATTGTTTTATAGGTTATTATGGAGTTCCACAAGCTTTAGGCAAGCGCTGAATTTGCGCTAGCGCTATGCTTTCTTTAAATAATATATCCCTAAAATAACGTGTAAAATAAGTGAGTTTGCGTAGATTGCAAGATATTTTCATAATACCTTTGATTATATTATTTAATCTATGATATTACTTTGGCCACCTAAGTGACCAAACTCTAGAAAAAAGTCACACAAAGTTTTTGAAAAGCTATTTCTCACAGAGCACTTAAAGCGGAAGAATATATATAGTCATAATTCCTTGTGCCTGTTTATTCTCTTATTTTCCACAAAAATTCTATACCCTCGGTCGATACATGTGCTGCATACGTTTGCGTTACCGCAGGAACCATATTGCCGCGCATCACAACAAAGAAAAAACAAGAGAACATTGTCATCAGCTAATGGCCGTTTGATGTAACAGTGAACACATCATCTTCCGCATCAGAACGTTTAAATCAGAAGATCTGGTTGGTCATTTAAAAATCCTCTAGAAATTCATGACTGACATTTTCAGACATCATACTGTCAGAACACAATTTAACCAAATCTTTTGAAGTGGTTATTCTGAACCGTCAGATTTAGGATAAGGGATAACTTAACTTTTAAACCGGGTCAGTTGTCTACAGGGGGGTACAGATGGGTCGAAAGTAACCGAGAATACAGGGATAGGTGTATTTGGACCAAAGTTCAAACTCGCCAAGGCCCTGGTATTGACATTGATCATATTTATTTGAAGCAGAAATTCATACCACAGAACTTACGTCAGCTAAATCAACGCAAAATGCTTGACGTGGTGCTAGAATCTACATATCCGACAGTTAAGCAGCTATCAAAGCTCTGAATAGTGGAGATTGAACATTTTTAGTTGAAGCTTGTTAGGGAATGTCTAAATACCCTAAATCAATTGACAAAAGAGAACACTGTCTGATATCGCTTCGAAGACAAAAAGGGGTTCAAGATATCGAAAATGCCGACAACCTTGCGAAGACAGTCAATATGCCATGAACCGTTGTGTTGTGGGACAGGAGAACGAAGTCCAAATACTGGAATGAAATTGCAAGACAGACATGAAAAAAATCGTAAATCGTTCATCTAAAATGACATTAAAACTACTATCTCTCAGCAAAGGTGAACTATTGCTTATTATCCTGGCTTATTCCCTAACCTAACGTGGGACTTTTCACCAGTCACTATCCAGTGAACTACCATTTGAAATTCATGTGATTTGCAGAGGCTGAAATGTGCGGGTTTGCCAAGAAAATGCTGAAACGGCAGAGCATCTACTATTCATATGCGAACCATCGCATACCAGAGACTTCTAGAAAAGGAGGAGAGCAACATCACACTCAGAAGAATTGTGAGATTTATAAGAAGTCTCGGGTTGGACTGCGGTAAATATTAAGAAGCAGAGTATATCACAAAAGATAAGGATAGATCGCAATGATAAGAGCAACATCGCCCGTACAACTTTATTACCATCTACCATCTAAACGACAAACATCGCCGTAGTCCAATATGGACAACGGCAAGGTTTGCACAAGATATAGTTTCACTCCATCTGGCAGGAATTTCTGTAATCATAAAAGGCTATGACTTCCTTGAGTTTACTCGTTTACTGCTTTCGGTAGTTTGTGCTTGCCAAGAAAAATATTCATCGATGAGTAGGTATACCTAAATTTTTACCAACTTTAGAATTCTCTATGTTGTTATCATCGATTTGTAAACGAAGCAGAGACAAGTGTTTTATCGATGATAATTAGTTTTGCCTACCAGCAATAATGCCTTGGAATTTTGATGAACTTATAATGATACCATTAATTTGACTCATGTATATAAATGCCGAGCTGAAACTACTGGGTCCACTGACTGAAACATTGTAGGAGGTTTCCTTTTGGATTCGTAAGCAAGTGCTAAAGAATTTTCTAAGTCAACGCCGAGTGGGGTTTTGTGAAATTCGCCCCTGAAGACAATTTACCTGAATGTTAGATTCTCTAGAAATTAACCCCTCTGATCTTGAAAAGCTACTTTCATTTTCAGATCACCTCATCGCTGCAATGCTAACGGGACACAAGGGACTATACTAACCATTTTTGAAAACAAGCTAAAAACTAAACACTGAATTTTCTATTAAATTGATAATTCAGAATGACCTCTTATTGCTAAAATTATATTTGATTCTAATGGGAAAAATCTCATCTGCTATTGAAATCATCAAGGATCTCATTATTTATTGTTAATTCTTCTACAATTTTGCAATTTGTCAATTTAATTATTCGGGGTATTACTTCGGATTTATGTGGTTACAAATTTATAAGGATGTTTACAAATGAATTACATCTTTGTTAAATATCTTAATAATAAGGCAAAATAGCCTTCACTATAATTATGATATTAAACAATTTCTTCATGCACATGGTTAGTATAAAACAAAAAACCATAGGATCTAGAAAAAAAAACAATATATTAAAGCTGTTCTTGTGAGTTCTAAACTTTCTGTTAATCTTAATAGTCATGTCATATTTTGGTTACAGTCCTTTGTCTATGTTTAACCCTCTGCAGGGCGTGCGGCCGCACTGAGTGCGGCAAGCCTGGTTTTATGCAGTTTGCAAGGGGAAACAATGGGCGAAATATCTCGGGAGCTTAGGTAATCCTAGTCCATCATATTTCCGCTCTGTGCACACTATCCGCTTGCATGTAATTGTCACCCATGAGTCACGATCGAGTTACCAAGAGGTTGTTGAATGCCGCATCTTCTTTGCTTTTGTTTCACCACAGAAGTGTTTGGATTCAGTATTTCATCATTCTACGATACAATAGAATTAGATAGATTTTATGATACAATAGAGTCAAAAGCCGGTCGATTGCATTGGTCCTTATATTTTATACACTAATATAATCGTATTATACATATACTAATATAAAAGTATATCTCTGTCTCTCTCATATAATTCACCAATATACATACTTATATGCACCAATGGCAATACACTCAACCAACTTTGAATTTTATAATTGAACTCTAGAACTTGTATACCTAATGATGGGCTGATGAAGCAGCAAGTTCCGTTGTATTATTTAATTTATGAGTTATATTTTATGATTGTTTAAATGAATATAAAATGTAAATGTAACTGAGCCGAATTTTCTATTAGGGGTAGCTATGGCAATTTTTCACATCATTATTGTTGAGATCAATTGAACAGGCAGTCAGCCCATCTCAGTTGAAGATGAGTTGTAAATGCCTCATAGTACATTTACCAGTCCGTGGTATCTTGTGTGAATACGTGAATGATTTGTCGCATCCAGGGATCGAACCCGGTCACCCCGTGCGGTAGTCAGTAATGCTAACCACTGTCGCATCCAGTGCGGCGCACGCCCGGTCGCTTGACTAACAAAGACGCACCCGGCAGAGGGTTAACTTATATTGGATTGATGGCTTTGTCAATTTTTATCTTGTTTGCTAATTGAAAGTTTTGTCTATAAAATTGGATTTCCTGATTTTTTTTATGGGAGGGAAATGCTCGCACTGAAGCTATACCAGGATTCCTTACCACCTCTTTTGGACGGACAGTATCTGATGCTATGGAGTCTCTTTTTAAACGTTATAGTATAAGTAGGTAATTGAAGTTTCTGCAACTGATAATTTTCTGGACTCGCGATACACCTTGTTGAACAAATATTAGAGATGCTGAAATTTTATTTTAATGCCTTTCAGCATACACTTCCAGACCACAGTAACCTCGCTCTTTGGAGCTATTCAGAGGATAGTTCATGTCCCCTTTGTAACAATACCCATTGCTTAGTTAGACATATTTTAGCTGGCTGCAAGCCGGCTTAGATCAAGGACGGTATACTTACCACCATGACAAAGTCCTCGCTGTTATCACGAGGTAATTAGCCTCTCAGTGGCTCTCACAACAAGGATCTGACAGTATCTTCCAACCCACCAGTACAGTTTGTGCGGGATGGCTCTAAAGGCAAAAAATATTACACTACAAAACCTTTTCCAATAATCGAGAAAGCTTCAGATTGGACTCTGGAAGTCGATTCGGTCTCTAAACAGTATAATTTCTCTGAAAGTCTCCGATGCACAGCCCTCCATCCAGATATAACTCTTTATTGCCTATCTGAGAAGATGAGTCTTATTGTAAATTAACTATTCCATGGAAATCAAATATCCCAAAAGACGGGTACAAATTAAATAAATACCATGATCTTGCAAATACCGTCACCCGGAGCGTCTTCACTGTTCACCTTGACGGGCTGGAAGTTGGCGCAAGTGGCCTCTCAGCCAAATCTGTTTCACCTCTGGATCTTGGTCTCTCCAGAAAAATAACAACTTCTTCCTTTAAAAAAATATCTAAAACTGCGATTTCCACATTTCAAATTCTTTGGCTTCAAAGGGGGAGTGAATAGGTGGTAATATGAACGCTTACATGTGGCAAGACAGCTGTCCTAAACCTACCACAGACGGTCGTTAGTCCAGAGTCCACCACTTACCCCCCAGAAGTGTAACAATAGTATTATGATGAACACCACTTCCGACCGGTGAATTCTATAACAGCTCTGTTTGTATTTACTTACTTTTATCTGCTGCCTGAAAAAATCTCTGCTCCAATGATTCTGCCAAAGATGTGATTCTGGATCCTGGAACTCCACTGTTGAATCAACCTCGTTGCTCATACGTAAGTTGATGTTTCTATTTACAAAGCCAAAGCCGATTCCCCCGTGAAGTTCTCGGATAATTTTTCTTATGTGTGTAATTAGATGAAATCAGAGCAAATCATTGTTTCTATTTGAAAAGGAATGTCCATTTAAAATATGTGAGACTCTATTTTTTAATTGTATATACATAAAAGATTAATTTCGAAGTGAACAATTCGGTGTATTAGGTTCTCTAAAAGGATATTCTAAATCAATTCTATGATGAAAGGAAGAAGAAATAGTAAAGTGCACCGTCTAAATTTCTAAGAATTTTAATTATTTATTAATGTATTAGTTAAACCATTAAGTAGTTTTATTTCTTTTTGTAGTTATTATTACATTTTAAAATAAATCTTAAAAGTAGTTTGTGTTTTCAAAAAAATATTTCGTCTGACATTATTTATGTGTTCTAGTCCATTGCCCAAAGTCATGGAAATCAACAAAAGTTTAGTATTTCATGCATAAAATGAAATCACTCACCGATACAATATTTCTTAAAGATCAAGCGAAATATTATATTAAAATCATTAAAGAAATGTCTGCTGTTCGTTTGTTACTGGATGATATATCTATGTAATATACAATTAAAAGTTTAATTAATTATAAATGTGCATTCATTTCAATTGGTTTCCTTCCCTCTATTTCGGACAAAACAAATTGTGTTTACTGAAGTTAAATATGTAAATCCATACGCTGCTTTTCAACTTTGAATATGTGTTAGTGTTAGTAATTTATTTATAAAAATGTATTATTCTCTTTCAAAATTTATGAATTTTTGAAAAAAAATATTTTTGTGACATGGCTTTTGATTTTATGCATTTGTTTCAAGAAAAATCAAGAGAAAACAATGGATTATCATGTTGAAAGAGTGAATTCTGCTCCTTTTGTTGTTTGTCCCTGAATACTCTGCTGGTTTATCTTTGGTGCCGAGCAGGAAGATGGCGTGTGGAGATGAACAAATAGAGAACTATAATGATATGCGTGTTGTGATATTCCTGAGAATTGGAAGACCGGGTGGTTAGGACATAGTGGAAAGGATGGAAAATAAACAGCTATTGAAATGCAGTTTTTGTGGAAAACCTGAAGGGCATCGTAAAGTCGGTATGATCAAAACTGCAATGCCTCCCGCAGTTAAAGATGTAAATGCACTTGGAGTGAAGAACTGGTAAACTACCAGGTCTATGCATACGTTTTTTCCGGTTTAACTAAGAGATGGCGCCAGCGAAAAGTATGCAGCGCATTAATTTGACATATACACCATTTTGTTCGTCTGACATTTAAACACCACAAGTTGAGTAGGACCAAAACTAGCGTCTTTATTTTATCGTTCAGTGATATTTTCGAGTTTTGTGCCTGAAAGAGAACATTTGCGGCACGCATTGCTTTTCTTATTTAATCAAAAGAAAAAGGCTGTTGAAAGTCATCGTTTGCTGGTAGAAACATACGGTGATCACGCTCCATCGATTAGAACATGTGAGACATGGTTTCGACAATTTAAAAGTGGTGATTTCGACAATTTAAAAGTAGACCACAAAAATGCGAAGACGAGCAATTGCAGGAGTTATTGGATGATGACCCAACTCAAACTCAACGTCGATTAGCAGAAACATTACATGTGTTACAAGAAACATCAGCAGACGTTTACGAGCAATGGGGAAGATCAATAAATTCGGCAAATGGGTCCCACACGATTTGAAAGAACGTCAAAAAGAAAATCCCAAAGTCACTTGTGAAATGCTGCTTCAACGCCACGAAAGGAAATCATTTTTAAATCGAATTGTGACAGGTGACGAAAAATATTTATTTTGAAAACCCGAAGCAGTTAAAATTGTGGCTTTCACCTGGCGAAGCCGGTCCTTCAACACCAAGGCCAAATCGCTTCAGCAAGAAGACCATGCTGTGTGGTCCAGAGAGGTATAGTGTCTTATGAACTCTTGAAGCCCGGCGAAACCGTTAATACACAACTCTATCGCCAACAAATTATTAATTTTAACCACGAATTAATCGAAAGACGACCGGAATGGGCCAGAAGATATGGCAAAGTGATTTTGTTACATGACAATACGCAAAACCAGGGAAAGACACCTTGAAATCGCTTGGATGGGAGAGTGGTTTGCCGCAGAAGACAAGCAGTTTTTCTGGCATGGTATTCATAAATTACCTGAAAGATGGGCGAAATGTGTAGAAGCCAATGGCTATTTTTAATATAAAAAAATTCATTTCCCTTGAAAATTACATGTTTTTTTTAAACCAAAAAACCGGAAAATACTTATGCATACACCTGGTAAAGCCAACTAAAGCCCATAGTTAGTTAGTTAGTTAGTTTTACTGGGCTGTCTTCCGCACTTGGCCTCTTGATTGGGCCATTGTACGTAGCTCAT
>JAOPUG010159812.1:0-10937 GCA_027564375.1 Micropterix facetella | reverse complement strand
GGGAAGTTTGTTTGTGCCTTTTGCGTTCTTAAACTACTAGTACGATTTGAAAAAAATCTTTTTGCATTAGTAGCCTGTTTATTGAGTATGGCTTTCCACTGGAATCTAGGTTTCTCACAGGAATTTTCCACGGGAAGTTTATTTGTCTCTTATGCTTTCCTAATCTGTCAGTCCGATTTAAAAAACTCTATTTGCATTAGATAGCACGTTTATTGATGAATATTTCCCATTGGAAGTTAGGTTTCCCCACTGAAAATTTTCACGGCAAGTGCAATTGACGCAGATGAAACCCCTGGGTGTTGCTGACACAACAGAAAAGCAGTGACCTTGAATACTTCAGTTGCGTCGTTGCACAACTCCAGTACCTGACCAGAGCGACTTTTCGTCTCAAAAATGGGGAGCGGTGTGGCGGACCACATAACTCGATACCTAACGCACCACAAAAGAGCCATGTAACTCAATACCTAACACGCCACAAAGGAACGCCGCTAGGAAGCGGTCATAAACAAGTACAAAAAACCTAACGCATCACAAAGGAACACCGCTCGGGAAGCAATCATAAACAAATACTCGATACTAAACGGTGGCATTGCAAGGCATGCCGGGTACTCTCTATATATAATAAAATTAAAAATATACCTGATAATAAATCAAGACATCAGCATTAGATCGAAATGAAGGAGAATTATTCGATGTAGTGCAACTATTGGGCGATAGATAGCATTAGTTTTTATTTTCCTTTTGCCAGTCGTAGTGTTCCTAACTATAGTTCAAAACGCACATATTAAAAGAAAAGATTTATTTTTAGAAAGTTATAAATATTTCTTGTTAGAGTATTTATTTGTATATTGTAGAAATATTCACCCTTATTCAGGCTAAATCTCTAAAGTCATCATCAAAACGCTTTCTTGAATTGATGATGACAATCTTAGCCTAAATATGTAATTTTCTTTGTGAATATCTGACCAAGCTGAAACTCAAACTGAAATACAAATTGCAAGGAACAAAACAGAAAATTGGCACTGGAATAGCATACACAAAATCGACAATGATTTTGACCTACATCTCAAACGTACGTAATTTTAAAGTGAGACGCTGCAAGCAATGTAAAATGTATAAAGACAATGGATGTACCATAATTATGTTAACTTTAGCCGACTCGACGTTTGCCAGACAGTGATGCTGAAAAATTAAGCCATTAGAAGATTGCTATAACGCTAGTGATGCTGCCTTTGCTTGGGGCGCTTTAAAGTATTCATAAATTATATTTAATTTCAAGAGTAATAATTGTTATTTAAAGGGATATTAGAGACCTAGACGTTTCGACCGTTGAATAGTTGTCGCTGAACGGTTGAAAGCTATTATTAGTATGACGTGATACCGTCGTCCTGTCTGAAACTGTTGGAGATACGTGTTATTAATTTTGCACGCCAATGCTTGCTTGAACAAGAACAGTTTATGATTGAAATTAAACATCGATAAATAGTTTAATTCAACGGAATTGAAGAATAACTGACAATAGTCAGATATTAAAGTTGTAACAACTACGAGTTGACTCACTGATAAGCAAATTATATACTACACTATAAAAGCCAATGATATCGCATATCTTCTGAGTTTAAAACCCTCAAATAAGTAGTGAACTCGTTCTGTCGAAATAAATAATATTCGACTTGAATTCATAGGCAAAAATACATACATGACAGTAAAACACCCCACCGGCGATTATAATCGAAGTAATGCAAAACTAGTGCAAACTCTAAATAAATAGTGCAAAACACATAAACTCAACCTCAAAAAAAACCAAAAACTCAAAAAAGTGCAAAACTCCTTATAAACATTTTAGCAAAAGGACAAAGCGTGCGATATATCATCAATTTGACCGCACAGATTACACAACAGCGGTTTCTCAAATTATTTGTAAATTAAATTTGCTACTAGTACATAACTGTGAAGAGTAGGCTTAGCATGTATTAGAACCATTAAAATGGCAACAATCTTGAAACGGAATCAAACAATAAAAATGTCTTTTAGTAAAATTGGGTTGCAATAGGTCTAAAACATATTCTGTAAAATCTTTTATGCCAAAAGACACAGTTTACATGGCATATATCATAGGTATACTATGATCTAGAACCTTTTATTTAATGAGTTTAAATGAGTAGTTTAAATAGCTATTTACTGAAGAATTTATGAGTATTCAATGAGTATTTAATAAGTATAAAATGTTAGATATTCCGCATTTATACATCAAGACAGCGCTTACCTATTTTCATGAGTGAGACTTATTAAAGAGTCAGCAAAACATCAAAACCACAATGAGGCAAAATATTGGATCTAGAATAACGACGACTTATATATTTATATTAAAAGACACTATAATTATTACGCCAAGAATATATAACTATTTATATTATAAAAAGAACGATATTTTATAACGTGAAATCACGAATTGGTTTATTTGAATTGGTAGACCAAAAATGAGGAAACTATAACATATTACAACCTATTTTCGGCATATTTACGTGTTATGTAGAAAACAAATTTGATTTTGAAAATTGTTTGTTTATTGCTATGTAATTTTAAATTAGTAATTATGGCATAATTAAAAATAAAAAGAAGAATAATTTTATTTTGGTCGCAATTTTTTATTTGGAATATATTGTTATTTAATGTAATTTAATTGAATATTATTATATTTTAGATACTGATAATCATAATACTCGTATTTTAGAAAATAATAAACTTTTGATTTTTGTTAATGATTAATAACCTGGTGCAGTCAACATTAATGCTAGCCCTAGATAAATAATTTCTCAGTTGGGCGGCATTTCAGCCCTTTTATTTGCAAAAAAAAATTACTGTTGGAAATTTTACTCCATTATGTATTTTACTAATATTTAGGCCGGATTTTTTTTAATGTACATTATCTTATAAATATATACACAATTAAAATAATTTCCTTCGCCCTTCCCTATCCTTCACCTCCACCACTATATCAACCACCTCAAAAGATCCTGTCGACTCTTTAGATGTAAATTAACAATATAAACTATATTTAATACTCATCTTTTCAATACATTTTTAAATACCAAATTGCTACAAAACATAATTTGATTGATGGCCCCTACCTTGCATTGCATATTGCATATTGAATTTTTATCAAAAATATATTAGTCTACTTGACTTACTCTTTATTTTGATATTATGTCACATGATTATATTGAATCCCCCCCACCCCCAAATTATATCTGCAATATATTATTGCTCAAGTCGACTTACTGTTTATTGTATTATATCATATGATTATATTGAAAAACATTTTTTTAATTCCACCTCATTAAAAAGTTTTAAGTATCATAATCCAAAAAAATATATAATTTGTACACATATCTCTTTTATAATGCTTTCAAGGAACAATCATGCCAAAGTTGGCGAAAATCGAACAACAACGAGTTTAGTCGCAATTGCGTGACAAACAAACAAACGAAATGCAAAACGGTCTTCTCCAGCCTAGTTGAAACAGTGACCTCTCTTCGATCGGGCAAAAAACCGTTACGCATCTATTAGAAGTAAGTACACATTTTCTAATCTGTGGTAGGGAGCATTGTAGTCGGTGTCAGATATCTATTAAAACCACGAAGCACCAAAATTCCAACTTCCAGCAATATTATGGCATAAAGTGAAAGTTTATTGTAATCAATTTATTGTGAGGTCACAGAGAAGGTAGTAATGCAGTGTTCGGTGCAGTACGACGCCCTCCAGCGAGCTCAGCGACCCTACCTTTTGACAATGTACTCTACCTGTGAAGATGTAGCGAAAAAAATATCCCACGAAAAAGTTATGTTAAGTATAATCAATTACGGTCTTATAATAATATTATGGGTTTGAGATTATTAAGAGCTTTGGTTCCGTCAGGTGAGGAAGTTAAAAAATGGCACAGACGCGTTGTACCTATGCGCAGGGCCTTCCCTCCTATTTTAGTAGCTCCACGGAGCGGACATATCATATTTTATAAGAGACAGTGGCTTCTTGGAGCGAGCGGGCGATGCGGCCTCTAAGTCCGCGTGCCCGCCATTCGGAGCGCCCCGCCGGAAATGAGATTCAGCAAAACTCCACCGCGCATCGATCGCAATCCTTTCGCCCGCCATTTTTAAGATTTATTCAGACATTTCAGACTTGATTTCGTGAGAGCGGAAAATCTGGAATATTTTCAAACGGAATGACAGAACTAGGAGCGGAAAGGGAAACAGCGACAACTGGCCACCGGCTCAGGGTAACACGCTTCGATTTATAAGTACTTCATACAATACAATCAAGGATCCTATAATAGGATAATATAGCCTGGCAAGCGAATCGTGAAAGTGGGGCGAAATATTTTCGAATTAAAAATCGGATGATGGCAACATTTCCTCACTGTCATTGCACGGATACGGGAAGATGAAGATATATTGAGAATGTTTCCTAATCTATGAGTGCCTATCCTATCTTGTTAGTGTAAACATACGTAGGTCACTATATAAGTTGTGAGACACGTGAAAAGTAAACAATATATTTTATAACTTATATTATAGTTTTTCAAAATATTCTCCATTATTCCCTATGCAAATTTCTATCCGCCTAAACCAGCTCTTGAAAATATTTATACCAGGTCAGAAATGGCTGATTCGTATAGGCAGCCACCGCTTCAGCGGCACTTAAAAAAACTTTATTTTATTTTATCCTTGACAATTGGGTATAAAAGTAGTCATATAGATCTGGCTGAAAGTGTATGAGATAAGATTTCAATGCCTCTGATCTGATGGAAGTGTGGGAAGACGCGTTGTCTTGGTGCAGACGCGTTGTCTTGATCCGTCTAAGCGCGGTCTTTGGTCGTCTCTCGTGCTCAGCTTTAAAAGTTTGGCAATGTGACTTGATGTGTACCATTTTGAGTTAACTGATGTACAATTTTCTAGCATTATTATCGCAAAATATCCATTCGGTGAAATAAAACTGGCCACTATTTTTTTGTTAATTTTCCTAGGTCTTTGCAATTTTTTTGGAAACTGACCATCTGAAACAACCTTACCGACGAATGCTTCTTGCTTTCCGAATCATACTGATATATCCAAGTTTTGTCACCAGTAATGATTTCAGGAACATGCATTGATGCTTTTTTTCGAAACTTAGTCGCATTTCTCTACATTAATCCACACAGGCTTGATTTTCTGTTTCGGAAAACAAACGAGGTATTCAACGGCAACATAGTTTCCTCACGCCAAAAGATGGTATGAATACTAACTGAACTAATGTGTAAAATTATCTCTATGTTCTGAAATGTGATTCGTGGGTCTTCTCACACTAGCATTTCATTAGTCCATACATTTTCTGCAGTGACTGCCATTGGCGGGCGTCCACTTCTGTCGTCATATTCAATGCTTCTACCTTTTATAAATTTGTTAAACCAGTCATAGTAGGTCATACAAGTAAATGTTTCCGCTTGAGTTTCATCATAACAGAAGGAAAGGCTGGAAGTGATAACAAAAAATACCAAATTATGTATTGTTTGTTTATGTTTTGTAAATGGCCTTTCGTGTTCGATATTTAAATAAATTTGCTATTTAGAAACATAGGATATAGCTGCCATTTCTTTTTAAATTTCAAGCATCTCAAAATTTATGTAGTAACCTTCGGAGATAATCTTATGACAGGAAAGTAAGTTGTAAATTTAAGTAAAAATTACAACAGAGAAGTTACTAAATGCATCAATAATATAAACTGGAAAGCAGTTGGCTATGATTCTATAAAAATATTAAAATTATTTACCCACTAACTACCATTAAAAACAACTGTATCGATTGTAGTAATGTACTGCGTCAGTAGAAAATTTAATTAAGATACCTGCGCCCCAAGAAGGCATATGTGAAAGATGCGAAAGATCCTTGTCCAATTAGCATATTACCTTGTCTTCCTAAGATTATAGAAAAGATCGTTTAGACACAAATTCTCGCTTTCCCGTGATTCACTGGGAGAATTTCACTGTAGTAGGAATATTACATAATTACCGCCGCATCAGATCGCCCATAACCTACCGTACCCATTCGATTGCGTACTCCACTGATAGAACCGTAGCACTATAGAATCGTAGAATTGCTGAGATGAAGAATCATACTATAGGACCATAGAATTATAGCAGTCTACGATCACAGAACTGTTGAATTGTAGTACCGTGCGGTAGTAGAACATTAGTAAAGTAGACTCGTAGAATGGTAGAGTCGTAGAAGCGTAGACCTGTGAAATAGTTGAATCTTTGAATTATGATACTGCAGAATCACAGATTGTAGCAGCATAGTAGACTGGGAATTGAGACCATGATCCATAGAAGCAAAATACTTCTATGGATCATGATAATCCATATTAGGTGAAAAATACCTACAGGTTTATATCACTTCTCGGTGAACAGAGATTAAGCACCTTATTAAGTATTCGAAATCGAAATAAGATCGAAATAAGGAAAGGCAATCAATCAATTGCCACCAAAACCTCCATTCTCTACATCTCTTTCTGGAGGCGTATCTTTAATGTTATTAATATAAATGTTTAAATATTCATAATGGAAAGCTGCGGGTATGGGCTTTTCCTTACAAAGTTTTTCTAGGTAGACATGTATTGTTTTAGATACAGGTAGTAGTGACGTAACAAGTGGTGGGTACAATTCAGGTTTTTATTGAAAATCTATGAATAATGATCGGGTAGTTTCGTTCATAAAGTACTGAAGGATAATTCTTGAGTCATCCTTTTCTTGAATGTGACCACCCAAAGTTTACTGACTTTACCTGTAAGGGTGACTTTGAAATTATTCTTCGCTGATAATGTCCCATTCCGTAAAGTTCACATATGACATCGTATGGCAATGGATAGTAAATACAGTAGACCACTGTAAATGATGCAGTTCTTTACATTCTTCCCAATAACCGCTTGTACTGAGTCTAAACTATGCACGATGACTCGGAGATTTTTTTAATATGCACGATGACTCGAGTAAACTACGTCAGACTTGAAAAATCTTTCGCTAATCGATAGTTATGGCCAATGCGGAGAGACCAATTGATTTTGGGGATGTACGACCTACTGTTTTACCGACCTAAGTCAAATTTGCAGCTGCCGCCTCTCCGCCAAAATTGCAAAACGAATGTATTAGGGAACTAGACGTTTATAAGAAGTATATTTAATTGTATTTTGAACCTAATTTAAAAAATCCAGTATCGCCACAAGCTTGCTTGTAAGTGATTATAATATCAGCCGATAGATGGAGATCGATAATTCTTTAATATTTCTGTTTTAGAAACTGACGTTTCAGTGAGACGCTGCTAGCGGCGTCGGCCGAGATAGCTGCGGCTCGTGGCCGTGACGTGAGCCCCACGCTTATTACGTCGTCACATGAGACCCTGATACCAATGCGGCGGATACTGAACGGTTTTAAATATTGGCCGAAGCTTGATAACCCCTTGGGGTTTTCCCCTGCCAGTTTTTGGTTTAAAAATAATACCGGAACCTACTATTTCTTCGGTTCATAACTTAACATACTACGCGAATAGTTTCGTATATTATGTTACTTGTATCGGCTGTAACGTATATTTGAATAGTCGGCCATTTTGTGTTTTGACTTCGTTATAACGCCGCTAAACTTACTCGGCAGCTGGTATAACGAAGTTATATCGGCAGTGTGCCGCAGGTAGCAAGAAACGTTTATTGGTCATACATTTGACAATTTTTTATTATAACAGAGGTTTACTGTTTAGACCTCGTTTATTGGAAAGAGTGTATATGTGCAATATAGCAATAGCGACACTTTATTTTCCATCCAAACATAATAAGCGGTTAAAGTGCATAGCTCAGGTTGAACTAAGTAGGTACATATATATATAGAAAAATAATGTCTGGAAAATAAACTCCAACACCAAATTACTGTTAAATATTGGTAAGTGAAATCTCCCTAAAAACCATAACACTGTATGCGTTTTGTCAAATTGGGATAAACGATAATGTTTACGAGAATTACCATTAGGGAAAACTCCCTAAGCACCATTTTTTTTAAATAGAGATCATGGTAAAAAGGGATGAAAGCCAAATAGAAAAAAAATACTGCAAGTTTTATTACATCGAGGTAAAACAAGATGAGTTAATCAAGAGCAAAATGAAGGGAAGGGTAAAAACGCCTAATTTTCAATATTTAGTAAAGAATTAGATCCAATCGACATATTTCGTCCGTCGCGACGGTTAGTATAGAAAAAGCATGCTTTGGTCTTCAAATCACCGTCTGGATAAGCGACACCAAAGTCACCGTAAGGGGTGTGTAACCCAGCTCACCTGATGCAGAAAAAATCAGGCGATTCTAATGATGTAAATAACTCGATTTCGTAAAAAATATCGCTCGTCCAATTTTGCCTTTCAAGAGTGGACTGTATTTGGATATTACGATTGATTATATATAATCAATTTTCCGTAATTATTATCACGTTTTGCCTTGGCTACATAATATATACTCGTTTGTTATGTTAGAACACGATAACAAGTTACTAACGAACTACAAGTTCTGCTATTTATCAAACTGTCAGATAAATGATGCGTCAAACTAAATGGCGAAACATAAACGTCATGCTCTTCCCGCTTTTGGAGAAGTCTGCTAATAAGGATGTTTTATTATAGAGGGAAACATATAATTGAGCTACTATGCTGTTAATGATTAATAGGACCTAGCGACAATCTGTTTCCCTGAAAATGTCTCTAGAAATATGTATATGTCAAGAACAGCGTCGTATATAGTGGCTGGTCAGGCGGGCGGCTGCCAGGGGCGCAACCCCCATGGGGGCGCATTTTGCAGTCTACAGCCTACAGGCCGCTGCTGAAAATTAAAACATGATGCTGACTCGCATAAAAAAACTAACTTGGTTACGATAGGCGCCCCCACAAGTTAAATAATGATTCGCTGAACATATATATTTGGAGATAGATTTACTGTCGACGCTATACTATTCATTGAGTATAACATTGCAAAAAGTATAATGTAGACCATATTATGGACAAATTGGCACCAGAAAAAGCCGAAAAAGTAAACTTTTAAGAGATTTTATAATGCCTAAATGAACAAACTCGTATCGTATTTTTCCCTTCCTAAACAATAAATGTAAATAGGAACTAATTTTATGCCTAAATTTATACATAACTTAAATTACACTTTCAATATTATTGTGGTGTTTCTCTTCCTAGAAGGTTTTGGGGGCCGTAAAATTAAAATCTTGCCATGGGCGATCATGACCCTAGTTATGACCCTGGTCAAGAAAACTAAACATTTATTGTGTTCGGTAATTATATTATTTTAGAGAGTTTAAAATTTACTTTTTAAAGAACATACAACTGAAATAGGTCGGTTCGGTTTAAGATTGTAATAGTACTTAGATGTTGTCAAGGTTACGGGTTCTTACGTGCTAACTGCCAATAGGTATATGGGCAGGCTATACCATTAAATTAAACAGGAAATGCAAATCCGCGCCAGGGCATGCCTTGTATGCAGCTAGCTATAGCCTAGAATATGTACACCGATTAAAATATAATTATTAAATGTACCAGGCGCTACAAAAAATCCGCGTCCAGGAGGCTCTCACGGCGCTTCCTGACTTTAAAGAATCCATCTTACTAGCCAACGAAAGGGCTCGCAGTTGAGGAAGATTTAGGAGCCTAGGAAATTTAGCTCGAGGTTTACTCATCCGGTAGCTCTCATCAAGGCGTATTAAATAACTTGGTTTTCGAAGGAGACGCGCTCATTCCCGCAATTACATATTACTAAACATTTGCAATTAATCCCATGCAATAAGGAGTAATAATAGATAATGTTATCAAAGAAGTCGTTTTTTTTTGGCACGGAGTTATACAGAATACACGTCCATAGCGGCTTTAACTAAAAATGCAACTGTATGATTATATATGTAATTAATTTTAAACAAAGAATACTAATGTGAATTCAAAAGGCGATTGTAATTCGTGAGCGAAGACATGCTCCTTAATTCGCGTAAATACGTGGCCCATACTGAAAGTTTTTAGAACTGGCCACTTGCGTTAAAGATATTTAAAAAAAAATCTATTTTTGAAAATATTTTTGAATACAGTCAAGCTGTAGAGTACGTTTTATTTTTTACATCTGATTTTAATTTTCGACGTACAAGAAAGTTGCAAAATTATTCAATTAGCGTTTGGTGATGAAGCCCCTTCTCGTAGCTCTGGTATAATAAATTCAAACTTGGACGTATTCATCTCCAAGACGATTTACGCGAACGCCTACCGGCGACAGCGGTAACAGAAACTAACATTGATGCTGTGCGACAACTAATTCAACTGGATACAAAGTTACAAGTGAGCAAATTCCTACAACATTTAACATTGGAATAAGTCAAGTGAAAAATGTTTTACACGTACATCTGAACGTTTGGAAGCTCTGTTCGAGATGGATACCTAATGAGTTCACGGAAGTTCAAAAACGACGGCGTGTACAGTGGTCTGATAAAATTATAAAAATATACGACAGATGGCAAAAATAAGTAGTATATGATATCATAATAGGAGACGAAAGCTGGATATACTGTGGGTATTTACTTTGGAGGATTTGCCGACGAAAGTCAAGAAAGGTCGAAGCACCGGTAAAATGATGGTTTCATCGTTTTTTCTAATTTCATGAATCCTAAATTATAGTTAACTTCTTAGTAGCCTATTACATTTGAAACTATAGTAGACCATAATCACTTTGCAAACAGGATTCTAAAAATCCATAACCGCGTTTCGAATTCACCACCGCATAGTCTTAAACCTGATTTGTCTTATAAAGGCTGTTTTTTATAGAGGTATAGAACTTTGAAATGGAATAAAAAAAGATGATTTTTTTAAATTGACATGAAATTTACTTT
>JAOPUG010159728.1:0-10957 GCA_027564375.1 Micropterix facetella | reverse complement strand
AGTATGTATTTCAGGAGCGTAGCATAGTTTTGGTTTCGGGGGAGGGGGGAGGGTCCAATTTAAAAAAATCCTTTACCTTGAATTTCTACTTGTCACTGTTACACACACGGATTTATAAATGTTAATGCCAAGATTTATAATTTTATATATTAATTCTTTGATCTCAGTCACACACTTATCATTCATGTATACGAGTATTACAACGAACCGCTCGTAACAAACCGAATAGAATACTAAGTTTCTATGTTACTCAATGGCGGACGGTCGGTTGGTAGGTACACATCGTATCGTCGATGCCGAGAGTTCAGCAGTGTTGTTAAACAAAAGAAACACATTTGCAACCCCGACAAAGTTCTACTCTGCCTTTAGGTCATTAATCCTCTAAGTTTTGACGCGGCGCGTTTTTTTTGTTGTTAATTAATGCAATACTTCTTGTTCAGGAATAGCGAGCAACGGGTATCTAACCTCATCATAAAACAAATGTTTCTTTACCTAAACATTGTGGAATTAGCCGCCCAACCTGTCAAATTGTCAAAGATAAATTCGTATATTTCGTTTCGGGGATTTCGGGGAGGGGGGAGGGGTTGAACCCCCTAGCCTCCCTGGCTACTCCCTTGATGTACTTACATAATGATCAGCGAACGTTATCAATGATCGATTAAGGCAATGAATTTGCGCGACTTTATGTATACAAAAATCTTGTCCCCTTCGCCTCGGCCGTATTATAAGTGAGAAAACCCACGAATCACAATTAAGGACAAAGAGAGAATATTACAAATTAGTTCGGGAGAACATTAGAAAACTTTGTTTGTCGTTGGATACCTCGTGTGCTCTTCGAAACGGAAGACACTTGAAGAAATGAATCAACACCTTTTTGGAGATTTTGTCAAATAAAACCCCTGAAACGGTTGCTCGAAGTGTTGTACGAGTAGGAACTTGAAAATAAAAACCACGAATTAATCGTAGGAAATTGAGTGACAAGTAGGTATGTATTAAAATATTTACTGAATTCGAGGGTTTCACAACATCTACAAGATAGTGAAAAAAGGGATAAAAGATGTAAACATACGAGTATCAGTAAAATTATGAAATATATGAAAATTTACCATCTCAGAAAATATGTAAATTCATATTGCGGGGTTTGAGTTTGGTTCATTGAACTTTTGAAAGCGATATGATAGAAAACATATATCAATTACTAATTACACTCATGATCAAAAGAAGAATGTAAGGCAAATGTAAACCAGACCTTATTTTAAATACTTTTATTGCATATCATCGGTTATACCGATGATGGATATTTGGCGCTATTATCGACTAGTTAGACCATTTACAGAATGTCTGGGTGAGATTTATATTTAATCTTCGGAAATACTATTATGTTTCAGCCTCGCGAAATATTATGCAATGGTTGTAGATTCGAAATAGCAGAAATTTACACATCCTAGCACTTGTTGCACAAAGTGTTCAACAATCATATCATCGTCTTATCTGAAGGATAAGTTACTAAACACTATTAGAAAGTCATGAGCTCCTACTCCGATTAAGTTAGAATGACATTGTTGGCATGCCAAGTCTCAAAACTCTATTTTACTCGTTTTCTGTATATTCAGCGGCTCGATTATGGAACCTGTTCCCTCGAAATATTAGGGGCGTGCAATCGTTCTCTATTTCCAAGCTTCTCCTGAAAAAGAATTTCTTCTATACCAATTGTGAACCCTCTTCCCTCTCATCTTTTTTCTTTGTCTGAGACGTGTGTTATGGTTATGTTTATGTATTGTGAGTGTTATTTTGTTCCTCGTGTTACGTGACCACCACGTCCACCCCCAATATAAGATGACTTCACCCTCATCATTAGGACACGACGCCTATACAGATTAACTCCGTACACTTTAGACTTCAGCAGATTACCTGATGGCCAACTACCTGACATCTAACCGGTTCATTACTCGTGGGTCGCAGCAACTCATCCAAATGACCACTTCATGACGACCGCGCATGGAAATGAACTATTTAAGGAAACGAATCGATTGATTAGCGACTGATGTTTTAGAATTAGCATAAGTATATTTGCATACTCATTTTGCATACAGTCGTTAGTAGAGATAGAATAAGTTTAGTGGTTCGTTTAGAAATAAGCACACACCTATTATTAATATTATTATTGTTAAATTCCGAAACAGGATGTTTGCATATCTGTTCCGTGTGTACTGTAGGAAAGATAAGTAAACTAGCTGCTCGTAAGCATTGTATCAAAACTAAAGCGGTCATTTCTTCCCTAAGGATATAGAACAATGACCTCTGTGTATTCGTTTCGTAGCTAACGTGTAGACACAGTCGGGACGGATAAACTTGTAATAAATATTTAAAAAAAAACATTTTTTTTTATTTACCACGTTTTTAAAACTAACTAAAAATTATATTATAATTTCTCCTAGCCTCATACAGAATACGGAAAACGTGGGGCGCATGCAATAGATAATTATTTAATGCACGAATAGTTCACAGTTCACACCTAATCAAAATTGACCCTAAATTCAATTAGGCACATATTTGGGAAATAATAACTTGGACGATTTGCATATTGCTCAAATACGTTTGAGAAAAGTCCAACTGTTTGATTATACTCAAATCATAACAATTGATATCGTTGATCGTTGTTTTTTTTTGTATTCAAGAACATACACTTTTTTGAACTTGAACTAAGTGGCAGGTGGCGCAGTCTATAATCACATTCTGATGCGAAAACTTGTCGTTCTTTCTAAATCAGCATGCAGGATTTGAAGAGCTTTCTTAAATTTGCGATGAATTGTGATTGATAAAATCGTGGGACGCTATTGCTAGTGAATTAGGTGTGAACTGTGAACTATACATACGTCAATTAATTATCTATTGAATGCGCCCCACGTTTTTCGTTTTTTGAATGAGGCTAAGATAAATTATTATATTTCTTAGGTCACATTTTTAAATATATGACTATTCATGGTGTTGGAGGTCCTAGTTGTCGCATTCTGTCCATCTACTTCATTCCATCTTCATTGCACGGTGTCTTGTCATTTAGTTTTGAGCAATCGAGCTCCTCGATTCGTAATCTATCCAATTATATGACACGACTTGTTATGACATAATATGCCTGTCGTTTAACAAATAGTGCAGATCCGAAGTGTACAACTGCATGGTGCACTGTACGCCCTTGTATTTTACGGGCTGTGCAGGCTCAATACAGTATTAGTGGTTGTGCCCAACACAGTATTAGTGGGAGCTATGTTCGCTCGATTGTTCCATAGTTTCTGAGCGCTGGAAACTGTATTAATTTTAACTAGATCAAATGAATTCTATCTCCGCCAAAGCCGATACGATCAGATGGAATATCAGTATCGTACATCTGATCACGACGGTAAAAATACCAAATAATTTTTGATTCACTAAGTTTACAAAATAAAAAGTTTACAAAATAAAAAGTTTACAAATAAAACAGATTAGCGTCATCACAATGAGTGTTCACATCAAGAAATTTGAAAACATTTTTTAAACATTTTTTTGAGGCCGCTTATAAGCGGCCTCCGTCGCCAGGCAGCGCTGCGCTTTGCTTGCAGCGTAATTCGGACCGCCACTGCTAGGTGGCCCTGTTTATTGATTATTATTAGTAATCGAACTTAAAACGGACTAGTAAAGGAAACAGTATCTGTATTGTTTCCAGAACCAAAGGTGTGTGAAAAATTTCGGCGTGATCGGATATCGGAAGTAAATTTAAAACCATATGCAAGATTTGTACCGAACAGACAAACAAGAAAGCAACCTAATAAAAACACGGTAAAATAAGATTAGCTTAGGAAGGGGAACTTTTGCAGATGCTATTTTAAAATAATAAAGTCCCTTGTATTCTCGGTATAAAAGCGTCCCGGGCATTAATGGGTTAATTGAACATTATATTTTTTTAACGTTCGAAAAGTGCGAAACTTAGGGCTCGTTTGTTTAATTTTTAATTTAACATCTGAACCTGTACAAATAATTTTGTTATTATTATTTTAGTGAAGGATTGTCTTTTAACTACCCTGTAATACTCACAAAGACACTATGGTTGAGTGTGAGAGATTGTTGTAGCGTGATAAGTTCGCTATTGCGCAAATTTATACAATAAAGAAATTTTGAATAATATTGTCATTATTAAGAATGTTGTGATGTCCCGATCGTGTTAAAATGGTAGGTGGAACGTAAAACTTTTAGTAGATGTGTCATTTTATCCAGAAAGTGGTGAAACGGAGGAAAAGAAACTTCAGTTCGTTGAAAGTGTACCTATCTCTGAAATGTCTAAGATGGGATCGTGCACTTTAATTTAACGACTCGCTAAAGACACTCAATGCCTGTTAAGGGTTTTCCGAAATTCAACTTGTAAGATGCCGCAACTAGGGCTGGGGTTCATTTAATGGAACGGATATTTACGAAATAGGTAAATATATACTGAAAATCCAGATAGTTGACTTACTTTTAGAAATAAAAGACTCGTTTTAGGGTTTAAAAATAATCAACACGTGACGAATTTATTGGATTTTATTACTAGATCATTATTATATTATGAGATTTTATTATTAATAATAATAATAATAATTACCATTATAAACATGAAATTTCAATGAATTATATGACTAAAATTATTCAAGAAAAACATCAATAACTACCCAACGAGACAAAAAGGGGATAGAAGTTCTGTCCATCGAACGCCTTCTTCTAAAATATATAATCCAAATGGTAGTCCGATGTCGTTATGTTTCTAAAACTTCGATATTAGAGTTTTAACTCTTAGATTACTTAAAGTGATCATCAGGCACCATCATAGGTATTAAATGCACCATCACATTGCTTAAATATAACATATTACACAATACGTAAAGTTTGTATTACTTTTTATGAATGGAATTGAAATGGCAATTTAAATATGTGTGACTTGTATAGGCACGATCCTATTCCACACAAAGACATTTCTACAAATTTTCCAAAATCACTATCATATTCAGCTCAAACGAAGTCCTTGCCGTTCTGAAGAACGGTTCTCATATATTGTTTAATATATCTTTTACTTCTAAAGGCATGCTATTAATCTACACAAATCATTTAGTCTTAATAAACGGAATTGTATATGCCCAATCAAACTTCTTTTAGTTTTCGATGAAATATATAAATGCATTTTAGAGATTTCTTCCGTGTAAAAGACAATAACATTCTACATTCATGGAAAACAGAAGTTAAACATAAGTTTTCACACAATCATCCCACTCTGAAAAAGACCAATTCTACAAGTTGTTATGAACTGTTTCAATATGTGCCTTTAAATTTCCTTTATGTGCAAATGGACGGTCGCATTCCGAACAAGAGAATTTCTTTAATTTTAGATGTACGGTGTCTACATGTTTATTCAAATCTGCTTGTCGTGAAAATGCATGACTGCATTCCTGACAAATATATTTCTTCAATTTTAGATGTACTGCGTCTACATGCTTTTTTAAATGTAGTTGTCGCGAAAAGGCATGACTGCATTTCTGGCAAATATATCTTTTCAATTTTAGATGTACAGCGTCTACATGCCTCTTTAGAAATGCTTGCTGTGGAAAGGCACAATCGCATTCTTGACAAACATATTTCTTCAATTTTAAATGTACGACGTCTATATGTTTCTTCAGTTGTGCTTGTTGTGAAAAGGCATGATTGCATTCCCGACAAACAGATTTCTTTAATTTTAGATGTACGGCATCTACATGGTCCTTTAAATGTGTTTGCCGTGAAAAGGCATGACTACATTCCTGACAAAAATATTTCTTCAGTTTTAGATGTACAGCATCTACATGCTTCTTTAGATCTGCTTGTAGTGAAAAGGCGTGACTGCATTCCTGACAAACACATTTTTTTAATTTCAAGTGAACACTACTAATATGTCTACTTAAAGTGTTTTTGAACGAAAACGCTTTGTCACATTCTAGACAAGTAAAACATTTTGCTCTCTCAGGCCGTTCATTATGTAAATTACGCTCGTTATATCCACTTCGACCACTATTTGATTC
This sequence comes from Micropterix facetella, assembly GCA_027564375.1. Classification (NCBI taxonomy): domain Eukaryota; kingdom Metazoa; phylum Arthropoda; class Insecta; order Lepidoptera; family Micropterigidae; genus Micropterix; species Micropterix facetella. The sequence goes on along the minus strand of JAOPUG010159728.1, from coordinate 4,901 downwards.
TGGTTTAATGAAGGAAGTCTCCCCTTCATAAAATTCTATTTTATTTCCTCCGTCATCTGAATGACGGTTTAGTTCGTCGGAATCGATTGCCACCGTTTTAATTGCGACATTTTCACTTTCACTGGGTAAAAATTGCTCGTCGCTACTACATAAACCACTGTTTGGCTCTAGTTTAATAACGCCCGTGTCTACCTCGTAAAATTTAACAATATTTCCTTTCTCATCAAAATCTGCATTCAAATCTGCCAGCGGTATATTTGCATCTGAGCCATCGGAATCCATTGCCTCTGTTTTTATTGAGACATTTTCTGTTTTCAATCTGACGCTGCTGGGATTGGCGACAGTATTTTGATTCATAATGTAATCTTCAGTTTAGCGCGATCTAAAATACGCTCGACTTTCCATCGACCGACATTTTGACAGCTGATGGTGTTGCCTGGATTCTTGAAAAAAATAATATGCAAAATTTGTCTATGTTCCGTTTGATTTACATACACAAATTAGGTATGATATTTTTTTAAAACAATAGACCGCCAGGAACAAAATATTTGATTACAATTGGTTAAAAACTGTTAGGTATATTGATTCCTTTTTGTGAGTTTGTCACAAGCCCTGAGTTAGGTAATCTATCCATGCAGAAATGACTGCCTCACTGAATAAATGAAGTAATATAAATAATTAAGACTATAATAAAACAGTTGTCATCCTGAATCGTTTATTTTGAATTAAAATAAAATATTGTGTAATTGGAAATTATACTAAACACTGTAATTTCCTGCTTTGGTAAAAACAGACTACAAAAATTACATGAACAGTAAAACTGTGATCAAGGAATAAATCAAATATCTGGTAGATACTTTAGGCGCGTCAGATACTTTCTTGTAGATAGATAGCGGACCACGGTTTAAAAATTACATATTCTTTTACGAGCAAAATAATATCATATAAAATTGCATCATAGAAGTGACATAAATTGATAAATGGAAAACCCGCGAATCATCACTTATACGGAAGATAAAATCGAGATAGTAATACCATACTTACCACAACAAACTCGCAAACCTACTCTCACTGCAGCATTGCTAAAAGCAATAAAAGTATTAATGTTATGATCCTGAATATTCCTTACTGATCGAAGGCCCTGGGCTCCTGGGGCCCAAAGGGGCCATGCGGATCGGGCCCTAATGGCCAACTTTGGGTTATCATGATCGACCCGACTCACAGCTCAACATCCATTCGGTAGCCTCCCCGAATAGGGACTAACCCGTTGAACCCGCTGTGCGGCGGAGCTGGGAGAACACCCCGGGCGGCCCTTGACGGTTGATGTATTGATCGTTCACCGGCCTTGCTCAATTGACGAATAGCCGGGGAGTCTAGAAGTGTAATGCTACTTATGAATGCGGGGGTAGATGTTGACGAAATGACATATATCTTTAGAAACGACTACCCAATCTTGTAGAAGCCGCGCTGACTTAGAACCTGCTTCCAGACGGGAGGTCGGGGAAATCTGACCACATTTGGGAGTGAGGGGGCGAAGGGCCCCATTGGGCTTGAAAATTTCCAGTGCCTCGCGATGAAGAGTAGGACTCTCCCGGGCAGTGGCGGAGTTTGATACATGGATTGTGCATGTCCACAAGTTCTATGCTCATCTCGGGGCGATATAGCGATAAAGTTCGTTGAAACGCCTTGTGGTGGCGCTTAGGCCCCTAGATAATTTCCTATATAAGCCGGCCTGCGAGCCAAATAATTCAGTATTCAATAGTCACTTCTTTATACTTCAATTGGTGAATTACTGAAATTAAATTGTACCTAATAATACATCATGAATATTAGGATCCTCAACACAACGCTCCACATATGACGACCATCTCTCTGCCGACATATCGAGGATCTGAAGAACAATAATAAAGACGAGAACCAGTCCTACATCTGGTGATCCCTCGCTCAATATGTCCACGAAATTTCCAAAAATCAACCATAACTTTTACGCGACCGTCACATCAACCAATCAATCCTTCAAAATCACCCTATCCATTCAACGCTACGCCAACCCGTTGCCCCAGAATAGCAATGGTGAATGACGCGGCTTGTTTGGGTTAAGCGTAGGGTAAAACCACAAAAAAAAGGAAAATGTCCTCCTCTTCAGCCCTCCTCGCAGCCCCATGAAGACCCAACCCGCGATCTCAGATAGAATTATTTCCCCGATAGGACTGAGAATGGGAACGGCTTCAACGCTGATAGGAAAACCAATGATTGTTATCTCGAAAAAAATTTATTTCTTTCGAACCAGAATTTCCTAATAATAGAACATCAATGAAGTTAGTAACCGACCTCCAGTCGGTCAATTTCCTTTCAGAAATTGCTTCAGCTGTAAACCTCTGTCAAACGAAATAGATACCCCTTCTAAATCATTCTTTCCCTCCCTCAAGCCGAGCAGAGGGCGCCACGGATCTGCAATAATTCCAGTTAGGAATTGCCGCTGCCTTAGTGGAGGATCGAGCAAGCGACTTCAAACCTGCAACCAGACAGAATACCGGAGAAATCTGATCGCATCTGGGAGTAGGGGCGCGAGTTGAGAGCCACACTGGGTTTGAAAATTCCCAGTTACTCGCGGTAGGAGTTGGGCTCTTACGGGCTGAGGTGGAGCTTGATACGTAGATCTCTCTATGTCCATCAATTCTCTGTATTTCGCCTCGGGGTGATATAGCGATAAAGTTCGCTGAAACGCTCCGGGGTGGCCGGTTCGCTCGGAGCAGTTGACAATCAAAGTTGTCCTCCAACCGCTTACGGACCAAACGACGTCTTACGTGAAAGGCACTCCGTGAGTATTGTTAAAGGCTTAAAACTGGCCGAAGGCGAAATAACGGTGATCTTTGACGTCGAGTCTCTATTTACGAATTTGCCCATTTCGGAGTGCCTTACAGTCGTGAGAGACAAACTGAGGTCCGAGGACCTCCCGATTAACCACGCAGACGTGCTTCAACATTGCCTGACATCCTGCTATGTCCTCTGGAGCGGCGATTTTTATAAACAAATCGACGGAGTAGCAATGGAATAGTCCGTATCGCCGATAGTGCGAAGTATACATGGAATATTTTGAAGAATCAGCAATCAAAACCTCCAACATTAAACCCATTCTCTGGCTTCGCTATGTGGACAACACCGTATGCATTCTGAAGGGTCATATACAAACGATGGAAGAATTCCTGGGTCATTTAATCTCCATACACCCAAAAATTCAGACATGACGATTCATGATTCAGATTCAAGATTCACACACGAAGTAGAAAAGGATAGCTCTCTGGCTTTTTTGGATGTTGAAGTGATATTACTCTCGGACGTACATTATATCGGAAGCCCACACAGATATTTGAATGCCAGCTCACACCATCATACCTACCATCTACATTCAGTGCAAACGTCGCACGCGATCTATGCGACGCTGAGCATTTTCCGCAGGAGATGGAACATGTCAAGAATATCCTTAGGAAAATTAGTTACGGAAAATATCACGAGACACGCACACGATCCAATACAGATGACACTCTACCCAGCAGATCACGAGCATTCTTACCATAAGTCAAGGCCGTGATAGATCGAATAAGTAAGATGCTAAACAAATTCGATATAAAAACGATCTTTAAACCGCCCCAAAATATAGTTCGACCTTTGAGGCCTGTAAAGGATGTAATACTACTGCAAACTCCGGGTGTGTATAAAGTCGAATACTGCTGTGGGTTAGCCTATGTTGGACAACCGAAACGGCGCATAGCCACTCGAACGATGGAACACATCAAAGCTGATACAAACGTTCGTCGAGAAAAATCGGCGATGTGTGAACACATATTGGATAGCAGAACTAACCACTGGGTGCAGTTTCAGAATCCCATCGTGCTCTCCAAAGAACAAGTCTGCATTCCCCGCATGATACAGGAATCCATTTAAATAAGAAGGAATCCGAACTTCAATAGAGACGACGGTTTCAAACTCTACTACATGGAACCCTCTTCTTAAAATGTTCTCAATGCCCATCGCCAAGCGCAAGGACGTAACACAAGATCCAGTGAGTGTTGTGTGCACGGCATTTTCAAAATTCGCGCGCGCCAAACTCGCCACCCCACCACTGTTACAACCTGCGCAGTAACAGCAGCAGTTTGTTGCCTACCCACAGAACAACGGATGACGATTTACGGCACTTCAGTATACCCTGGACAACGGCGGTTGCAACATCGCTGAAACGTCGGGTGTTACAAACTTCACACGGTAAATTCGTTTTATCTTATTATATAACCCTCTTCCCCTTCTCGTTTACCGTCTCATATCCTAAATCATGCCTATCCACTATTATCCCCGGCTCCCCTCAGCATTTGCCTCCACCACTATCCAATGTGTTAACAACAATAACTAATGAAATTAACTGCCTTAATCTATCGTTCATGTCTTCAGTGTTTATTTTGTTATTGTGAACGTACCTATGATATCTCTTGTTCTGTCCGTAAGTTGGATATACTAACCGAAGTCATCCTTCCCAGTCATCAAGAAACTTTAAATCAGCAGCCAAGCGGCGTGGAACTTCCACAAATGAAAGAAGAAGAAGAAGTCTGTGAGGCAGCACGGATGGTGGTTATGCGCAAAGCTATGACCCATCTACAAAACACAGCGGAAATTCGAAATAAAATGCCATGTTTTTGTGAAGCGATCGTAGGTATCAAACATTGTATAAGATTGTATTGCTCGAAATACAGTAGTTTATATGTGGGCTACAATATTTTATATGGTTACTTAATTACGAATATTTTTTATAACAAAAAACAACCATTTTACCACACCACTCTACACGCTGTCGTCTTTGAACTTCCGTTAACTCATGCGGTATCCATCTCGAACAAAGCTTCCGAGCT
>JAOPUG010159707.1:0-10959 GCA_027564375.1 Micropterix facetella | reverse complement strand
CAAGTTTTTTAGACGCTTCCGGAACTGCGATCTTTGTTTGCCTGCATCCTTCGTTTTTTCTCCATTCCGTTAGGTGGTTTTTTTCGGTATTCCTGCGTAGCCATGTTTTTTCCTGTATTCTTTCACATACTCTAAGCACTGCACCATTCCAAAATTTTCCTTCAATCTAAAGCTTTGGTCACACAGAGCGAATTTGCTCGATGCGAATAACCTCGCTTTAACAACTACCTGCCTGGCTGACACATGTAGCGAGTGCGATTCGCACGTTTCGAAAGTTGGTGCCCCTAGCACAGAAATGTCGTCTATCGTACCTCGTTGCGCACTTCAAAACAGTTGATTCAGTTGGCATGTGCGGACTTAGCAGAGCAAATGCTGAGTAAGCTTACAACTCGCAAGAAAAGAAAATGGATTGGCCACAGAGAAAAGTTGCGGCTTCTAATACTCTCCTAAAGAAATTACAGAAATATTCTATGCAAATCGGAAGCGAAGTTCGTACAATTACTTGAAATGATCAGTCCAGATATTAAAAAAACAAGACGCAGTTTTAAAAAACAAGATATGGTACTAATGATGGCGTGCGGTGGTCCGTGGCGTGGCTTCTATTCGGGAGCGGCGCGCGATTTGAATATTCGCAGCGAGTGCCCTGTTACACGACTCGCGCGAGCGCTGCCACCACGGCAAGTAGCTCGCTCGCAGCAATAAGAATTGAACATGTTCAATTCCATTTGCGGCGAATGAATCTTACTCGCAGCGAGTAGCCTGTCCCCACCAAGCGAGTTCGCATTGCATTCGCAGCGAGTCGTACGATCGAGGCTTTAAGATGTGGACATAGACGTTAAAACTCTGTTTGTTTGTCTTCTTCAAATGCCTTCTTGTATTGAATCATAGATTGCTGTACAGTAGAACACCGATTCTCCTAACAATTATTTAGTGTCATTTTTTTACTGCTTGTATTATTATGTTATCCCTATAGGTTTAATATACAAATTTGATTGATTTACTATTTTAAATGTATAATTAATGATTTTGTACTTTTGTATATGTCTCTAACAAATTAAAAATTCTTAATGTTATTAACGACGAATGATTTTGTTGAAAAATGCATCAGATCGATTATCCAAAAATATCGATCTCCGAACACCCATTCCCCACCGATTAGTTTAGATAATCGGTGTTCTACACTGTATTTTTATGTACTTTTAGATTATTCCACTCATTTTCCCACTCTATCTAATGCTAAAAAGGTATTGTTAATAGCTTTATAAGAAAATGTAACATCAAGCAAATATTCGGAAACAACCTGAAATCGAGTTGTGAAAGATTGATTATAATATACGGATAATAATTATAATCTGTAACTCTATATTTATATAACATTTTATATATACTTAACCTAATTTTAATAATATAATATACATATTATAAATAAATATTGTTTTAAATAAATAATATATATGCTTATATACAAATACACACATACATAATATACATTAACATGAACATATAAGTAGATAAAAGTATATAGGTATGTATTTTTATACAGCGCTATATTTAATCAATTTCTCTGTTTTGTCCCTTCCTGGTTCAATTAATCATTCTGCCATAATTCTTCTTCCGTATGATATCTAACTTTAATTTTAATTCCCCATTGATTCTGTTGTGTAGTTGGACAGCTAGAAAATAAAAGTTTATTTAGAATCATACATGTGATTTAGAATGGTGGTAAACAATTTCCTACAGAAGGGTCTATTGAATTGTCGATGATATATTGAATTGTCGATGATATAAAATGATAATATTATTAGTACAATGGTTGAGCAGCTTGCTAATGTGCCCATGCCCAATCGCTGGATTCAAGGATCTTGTTCAATCGGTTTTTGAACTGGTCCACATTCACTGATTCAATCACATTCCACAGTTGATGATTTCAATCATTCACAACTCAATTTGAGGTTGTTTATGAATATTTGATACCTTTTTAGCATTAGATAGGGTTGAAAAATTAGTGGAATAATCTAAGAGTACATGAAAATACAGTGTAGAACACCGATTATCTAAACCAATCAGGGCATGAGCGTTTGAAGTATCGACATTTTCTGATAATCTATCTGATACATTTTCAACAAAACCATTCGTTGTTAACAAAATTAAGTATTTTTAAAATGTTAGAGAGATATGGAAAAAGGTACAAAATCAATAATTGCACATTTAAAAGAATAAATCAATCAAATTTGTATATTAAATCTGTAGAGATTACCTAATAATATTAGCAGTGAAAAACCGACACGAAGTTACTGTTAGGAGAATCGGGGTTCTACTGTACAGCGATCGATGATTCAATAAACATTTATAACAATTATCATTTTATTCATCTCAGATTGTCTCTTGTTTTATACATAACGTATATTGTACATTGAGATTCGTCAAAAAAACATAATACTGCTTTTTTCTTTTCTCAAATTAAGAATTTAGCTATATCCCTTCCTAATTTTAGAAATAGTTTAATAATATTAATGGTCGATAGGTATCTAAAAATTAAATTTCCGTGATAGGTACTTAAACACTAATAGTTATAGTCGTAATTTTCTACTCAAAATTCGCAACTTCACAACAGTCTAAATATATTTGAATGTAACAATAGAAAATCATTTAAATTAATTATATAAATAATGAAAGAGAAAAAAACAACAAACAAGTCCACAGTGTGTGTCTCTTTTTAGTCCGTAATGGGGATGAGTGCTTGTTTTTGCAAAACAAATACGCGATGACAGAAGAATTTCTCCAGAGAAAAATTCTGTACTTCATCCCAGAATGGAAGCATGAGTCATGGCCTATTCGCCAGCTGGAAATCTAACTTTTCTTATAACATGGATCATAGAAGATAACGCATAGGTTAATAATATGCTAGTTCCAATTAAGGTTTTTGTCAATTGTCACTCCCAGAAAGTTTGTATTCTCTACTAAATTGATACTATCTGGTCCTACTATTATATTAAGATTAATGTCTGCCTTTTTTTTCTGAAAAATGTATGTCGACTTTTTGAAGGATTCAACAAGTTCATTAGTTTCAAACTATTTGTTCGCTGGGCTAATACAGTAGTTGTTCCATATTTTCATTTTTATTTTGTAGAAAAACTTGTGTCATTAGCGTATATTATTGTCTTTGGTTCCGCTGAAATCCGAGTTCCGAGTCCCAAAAATCATTTGTAAATATTATAAAAAGCAGTGGCCCGACAATCGAACCCTGGGTACCCAAATGATTTTTTTCTAGGATTTGACTTGATACTTTTAATGTCTACCACTTGGGGTCTATCTCCAAATAAGATTTAATAAGTTTGTGTGCCCTGCCAGGGATACCTTATCTCTTTAGCTATTCCATAAGAAGATTATGATCCACCGAGTCAAATGCTTTCGATGGATCACAGAAATTAAAAAACAAAGTATTTTAAAGTCAAAGCTATATGTAAGCAAAGTCTGGTATTGGTGTCTTGTATATGTGTGCATTTTAATAGCAGTACTTCAAAAACACTGATTTATACCAATAAAAATATGTCGTATAAATCTAATATCCGCGAAAATATATTTCACGATAAATATAACTATTATTTTGGTGTATTATTTATTCGCGCAGGTAAATAATAGCGTATAAAAGTGTTCAGACCTATCCAAGTTTAAACTCGCTAATAATTTTATTTACAATTGGCCGTATTTGCGTTCTCTTTTGCTTCCTTGCTTGTTTGTTTGTGTAATTTTCAGTTCTTGATTATTCTTAAACTAGTACACTTATAAGATATATGAAAGTTTATATAGATAATTTCCTTGATAAACTTTTAATTAGTCGTATCTGTGTTTTGCGTTCGAACTCGTTTAAATGTAATTGCCAAATGAAAGTATCGCAAAACGTTTACTTTTCGCCTTATGCTATCGGGAATAACCCCAATTATGTCAACTACTCATCCTCATTCAATATTCTTTTCAATATACCTGTTGAATTGGTTGCTGATTCAAAATTTAAGAAGTTAACTTAGAGTACGAAATTCCTAAATCAATACATTATTCAGCTAATCACTTCCTAACTATTTTATAAAAGTTGCACATTTTTACCATATGCAAAATTGCATTTGTAATAACATTATTATAATCTAACAGACTTAAAACCGATTTAGTTGTATCATTAGTTATAAGATAAATTAGAAAAAATACATTTATAGAAAAAGCTTTATAGAAAAGTCTCTTTTCTTTAGGAAAATTGGGGGTTGTCTAACAAAAAATAATGCAATTCGATTTAGTTTCATGTTACATACACTCTTTTTAAAATATATTTATAATATACTTTATTTATAAAATGCCACAATGAAAAACAATCGACTGTTAGACGAAACATGATTTATTCTACAAAGAGTTACATTTTCAAATATGGTCATTATTTTTTAAAAATTGGTTTCAAAAATTGGTTAGGAACTATTTCTATGTCATACAAACATTAAATTGAATTGAATTGATTCATGAATATGCCAGATATCCACGAAGAGGTTTTTATTATTATATGATAAGATATAAATATTTCTATTTTCAAAATCTGATTCTATATTGAGTTTAGACATTACTAAAATGACAGCTATTTCAAACTGCGATTTACTTGTTGAATATTTCAATTGTAATAAATCTTTACCGCAATAATAAAACGCATTAGTTGGAACTGTTAGGAAAGGAATTTAATTTAGCGAAACGGTTTTGAGCTGTTATGTAAAAACTCTTTGTAATAGTATTGTTATCGGTTAGTTAGGTTATGCATGGAATATGTGTATTGTACGTAGTTCACTTTTGGTTTCTAAAATTTTTTATATAACAAATAATAAAGAAACTCACCGACTCTCTGTCACTGCTGTCTTCTTTTAGTGCATCCCTTGTTTGATTCTGTAAAAAATATGAAGAAATAAATGAGTTTTATAAATAAACAAGACATATAAAGGAATATGAGACTAGAGGTGTAATTCATCCTCAGAATAGAAAAAAATCATCCATATTCACTACTGTAACATCTGGCCGTCCCGATCAGATGTAATAAAGTCAACCTGCATGTCTAATCCAGTCTAAATAGCGATTTTATTTTGCATCAGATAATTTTGATTTTTGGTAAAGTTATATTATTTAAATTCCTGAATATTCTACCGCGTTTCTCCGCCGTAATCATTTTCTGTTGTGACGTCATTTAAATGGCATTGGCTACATTGGGTTTGGATAAGGTTGGCTAGTTTTACACCTGCCATGTATACAAATAAACCTATCCAAAAAATATATATTTTTCTGAAACTATTGTTTTTGAGATTAAAAAGTAATGTTGTCTTCTATCGCGATTAATCTTCGTAACTTCGCGATTAATCTGCGTAATATTTTTCTTTTATTTCATTCTAAAGTTGATTTCTACATCTATTTTCTGGTATAATTTTATTTTATTATTTAAGTATTTAATTTTTACATGTATTTTCGGAAATATCAGATTTTATAGGAAGATTTTTTATACAAATTATGTTTGAAATAGTTCCCATGAAATGCAATAGATGACGTTGTTCAGCTTTGATGCCTCTTTAATAATTTTCAATTAAATTATATACTATAGGTAAATACATGCCATTTTTAATGCATAACGAGTGAGAGTCGCCAGAGCTGCAAAGAATGACGGTATGATAGTGCAAATAACTTGTACGACAGTTGGCCAGAGATATTTCAACTGCATAGCCCCGAGAATGTACAACTACCTGCCTGATGCGTTAAACGCATTAAACCTTTAATAAATTTTAAAAAATCGGTTACTAGGTGGCTTAAGGTGGCGTATTACAGAAAATAGGTAAAACGGCAATAGAATATTGTATATTAATATTTTTCTTTAATCTTCAATTTTAAATCTATATTTTTGATATTGTTAGTATATACATTAATATTCAAATTTTGCATGATATGTGGGTGGGTTATTTAATTTTATTACATAAATTGACTTGTTAAGTTATTTTTTTTTTAAATATATTCTTCTTTAATAATTAGTGACTTCATTAAAACGGAATAATAATTAATAAAGTCTGCCTTAGAACAGGATCAGGTTAGGTGACTTTCATTCATAGCTGTGTCCCACAAGAATCAGTTTTTTGCTGTCGTCTCATATATACATACAATATGACACGGCAAACTATACTAAATAATTTGTGTAATACTATAAATAAATACATAAAATAAACAAATGATTATATTAGCTATATTTGGACATATACATATGTTATTCATGTACACTGTTAGTTTTTTCGAGTCCATATTTCTTTCGGATATATTAATATGCGAGATCATTCAGTTTATTTGGATATGGAACGACTGAAGGAACCCCTGTCAGTAGCTCGTGCGAAAATTGAATTTGTTTTTTCGGAGCATCGAAAATAGACGACATTTTGTTTATTTTGTTATTTTTATAATTTCTCCAAAGATCCCTCGAAAAAATATTACTTTCCTCTTCTTATGTCTCAATAAAAAAGAAACTCATCTCTGATAAACTTCGTTTTTATTTAGTTATTTGTTTACGATGGAGCAGAATTTTGATTTGAGATTTTATTTTCTGCAAGATTTTATGGTTTAGTTGAAAATCCAACGACTTATTACAGAATTTTATCTATCAATCTAACTTAAGATCAATACAAATTAGAGACAACGCAAGACCGGTATTTGGTTACGTAAGAACTCTTACAAAGATCATCAGCAGTTTAATGTATTTATTTAGGTACTTTATAGTCATTTGTTCATACAATTAAAATCTAATGTAATTGTTATTATTTTAGATTTAATTGTAATATAAAGATTGCACGTGTACATTATACCTAGGTGAACATACAGAATGGCCCTTAATTTACTTATCCTGGTAGTGTTTTCTTATCTTCTTATAATTTTATTCGCAAAAATAATTAATTGTATTTTTATTTCTGAATCCTGCGCCCAAACTTTTTATTCCTATTTTATTTCGCCACTTATTTTATAATAAGTGTTACATATACCATAAATATTGACGCTCAACGTGGATACCTTCGATTGTTCCGAGATCACGATGAAGTTAAGAACCGCTAGACAGATTTTAATATAGATTCCATCTTTAGAGGAAGGATAAATTGTAATGAACAGCAATATCTGGTAAAAGAGAAAATTTAGCTGTTAATTGAGTCAATATAAAACGACCGCGCACGCGACTTTTAAACTGTTTTCTACAAAGGGGCAGATTTTTAATTTGAGGTTTTATTTTCCGTTGGATTTTATAATTTAGTTATAAAATGCAACGACTTATTACAGAATTTTATCTATCAATCTAACTTAGGATCCACGAAATTATAGACCACGAAAGATTGGGTTTGGTTATGTAAGAATTCTTCCAAAGCTCATCAGCAGTTTAAGGCCTCCTTCCGAAGCCGCCATAAGGCCGTGGGCCAAAAGCTATAATTTGCATAACTTTGTGGCCTGGTTGTGAGAACACGAAAATAATTTAAATACAATTTTGTGGGTTTTAAAAATCCGGTTCTTATACTAGCATTATACCAAAAACAATGGTAAATTATTTCAATATTAATGGAAAATCACCCTTATTCTGTTACTGTTTTCAAAAAAAATCTTTGACTATAGTTGTTGAAAAACTTACAGGTGATTCTCAATATTAAAAAATATTATTTACACCATCATATGGTCTATCTGCATAATGCATAAAAACGTTTTTGGAACTTCTATACAAAAAATATGACAAAAAAAATGTTTGAATTTACGTAATTTCCAGGAATGTTATGGTCAAAAATACTTTTTTTTTCTATTTATTAACGATATATTTGAGTGATATAAAAATAACACAGTAATCTTGAGTTATTTTATTATTGTAATCTAAATTTCACTTTATAAAAAACTAATGATTTATTTTATATTAAAAAGCAAAAAAGGCTGTGTTAGAGTCCGCGCCAGACCAGCGTGCCCCACTAGCTACCGCCAGAGTGAGCGTCGTGAAATCGTAAGGGGACCTTATTGTATTTATTTAGCTCATTTATAATCCTTTGGTCATAAAATTTAAAATATAATGTAATTGTTATTATGTTACATAGATAGGAAATATAAATAGTGCAAGTGCACAACATACTTAGGTGAGCAAACAGAATGGCCTTTTATTTCCTTATCCTTGTAGTTTTCTCGTTATTTATGTATTTTGTGTTCTCCTTCTGATTAATTTTAAAATTTGATTCACAAAAATAGGTATTTTATTTTTATTTCTGAACAAATCCTGCGCCCATTGTTATGCCTATTTTGTTACGCTGCATATAAATTAGGTGTTACATATAAATAATGACGCTCAAAGTGGAGAAAAAATGGTGCCCCTTGTAACGCGAATGGGGACAGATGGGGGGTGTCTACTGCTACGGGCGAACCCGTCCACCCCGGAGCGTTTTAACGATATAGATCGTTCTATAACCCCGAGGCGAAACACAGAGACTTGAAGTCGATACGCCGATCGACGATGACGTCGAATATAAATCACGTACCTAGCCCTCCACCTAGGCCCGTACGAATCCTACACCAAACCGCAAGGCACTGGGAATTTTCAAACCCAGCGGGCATCCTTGCGCCCGTACTCCCAGATGCGGATCAGATTCCTTCGATCCCCCGTCTGGTCGCAGGTTCGAGGTCGCTTGCGCGGTCCTCTACTTCTAAAGCGGTATCCCTAACTGGGATGTAGCGGATATGGGGCGGGATTTGGGGCGGGATTTCGGGACTCCTAGGTCCCGAAATCAGTCACTCTCTGGTATAGTGTCATCAATGGCACTTATATAGTAATGCCAATTTCTTTGTCTAATATTTCTACTGAATAAAACATTACAACATACGAGCATTTATTAGAGTATACTAGCACTTAAATAGTAATGCCAATTTAATTTTCTAATATTTCTACCAAATGAAACCTTACACCATACTCGTATAGTTGCATTTATGTCGATGCTACTGAAGATGTAATAGGAGATAACGCGATAAAGGTTGAATTGCACATCCTTGCAGTCTTGGATACTAGTAATGGGTGAGTAGATTTTCATTTCATCCGCATATAGTACGCGCTCGAAGTTTTAAAAGCAACTACCTATATCAATTATGTATGCCTGTATGGGCCTAGATGAGACCCTGTGGTACATCCGACGGGCTAATAGCAAAGATAGACCGGCGACTGATCCCGCCGTACCGCGTGTTATAGGTCCCGCCAATGATCTTAAACCCTGCACACTAGCCCAGATCATATGTATTGCATTAAATTGTATTAAATGCCAATGCACCTAAACCAAGTAGCCGGCGACCCGGCCCAGGTAGCTGGCGATGTTAGGCGTTGTACGGATAAATTCCAGGCGACTAGTCCCTACATAGGGCTTAAATTTTTAAATAAATTGCCTGATAAATTAAAAGCCATTAAAACATAGATATTTTCAAGAGAAGAGGGCTTCTGGCGGTCCCGACTTTTACATCGTCGGTTATCGCGAACTGTTTTTTATAACCGACGGAACTTCAAATTATGCGACTTCGGTCGTCGGATTCTTCGAATCCCGTTCGAGGCGCAGTCGGCCAAAGTCGCAAATTGGATCGGTTGGATTCGGAAAGATCAATGCAGTAAACACTACCTTAATTGAGCCAATCTCTAGCGAAAGATATGCTCGAAGAGAGTCTTCGCTGAAGTTCCCATGTCTTCTTTCGAGCTAGCGGTGACGTTAGTTGAGGTGGTTAGGTCGCGGATTCTCCTCAGGTCCTGTTTTCCTTCGATTTGTTTGTTATTCGAAACCTTGGATTGCACTGATTTGAATCGTTGTCTTCGAAACACCGTCACTGTTCCCGCGAGACTCTCAGACCACCGATTGTGGGAATCTAAGTTATAATCTTTGATTTTACTAAATGAGATGCTGATCTCCGTAATATTATTAAATATCTTTCACGGAAGGTCGATGGAACAGACTCGTCTAACTAAATTGACTGTGAGTGTCGAGCGTCGACTGACAAATGAATGGAAATATCAGTTTTCAGGGCTGACCTGGACTTTTCGACCGTGGCGTGGAGGGATGATGTGGGCGTGGCCTCAACTTCGGTCGTCCTTCCACAGATGACGCTAAGCGTCCAAATTATATTATATTTTGTTAAATACGAAAAGGCTTATTTACGAAACTTGATAATAAATTATAAAGTACTATACATTTTTAACCTATTCCTTATTTAAATATTGGCAATAAGGTTTAAAATTAAAGTTATTATGTATATTATATTACTTTTGCCGAATAGGCTCAAGTTTTCGCTTAAATGACTAATTAAAATTACTTTACAGATAATCTTACAAGAACCCTTATTTTCTATGAATTTGTTGGGCAGGGGAGCTCATTCATAGCTAAATTAGTGGAATATTGGGTGGCGACATTATAAAAAAATATATCATATTTTACAATGCGTATTTGTTCGGCTGGCGGTTGTGTTTTACCTTTTAAGGGATTTCGCATAGTGCATCTACGACCGGTGCATTAAGTATAAAGGAACATCTTATGCTCGGGGAATTTCGACTTTTTTTTTATTTTAAACAAAGCATTTTGGGGCGACGGTCTGCCTTTATTTTACCGTTTCCGGCTTAACGCAGGAGATTATAATTTTGAAATATATTTTGGTTTATCGAGATAAATATAGGTATTTTTATTGCCTGGTTCTTTTAGAAAGCTAGGTAATCCATCCATTTGTTGGTTGCCTTTAAATTTTCCACTAAAATTTATTTCGGAATATTGTTACTTGCTGGTACCCGGCGGCTGAGCACCAACCGGGCGCGTCTCCAGGTGGCGGATAGGAGAACGCTCGAGGGGGACCCCCGATACAGGAGCAACACCCGTACCGGGACGCTCCTCCTCGGGTAGTGGTGGCTAATACACTGAAGGTGGAAGG
>JAOPUG010159665.1:0-10968 GCA_027564375.1 Micropterix facetella | reverse complement strand
ACAAGTAATTTTAGTATTTTATAAAAACCAAAATTAGCAGACAAAATAATTAGATCATTAAGGAAGGTTCGTAGCCTAACTTATCTACTTAAACAATATTATTATATTATGAGACTAACAAAGTTTAGCGAATTTAAGAGGTCGAATTCGACTTTTAATTTCTAGTTGCTTTATTTATGGTCGTTGCACTCAATATAAATTATTTTCAAAATCATCTGAATTCAAATCATCTTGATCGCCAATATGAAGTTGAAAAAATAAATATCTTCCTATAACAGCAATAACACAGGTGACTCGGCGGCACTACATTCACAGACCGTTCAATAATATGCGCATAATACGATAAATGATGAATAAAAAACGAAATCACCCAATATGATAAGGTAGAACTATAAAAGCAAAGTACTGGTCACATAAAACATTGTTATTCCAAGACAGAAAGTAATGCTCTAAATTAATTGCAGTAAAGCAAATAGCAACGCGGATAGCACCATGTCGAAATCAGAAGAGATGAACGAACGTGCCAACGATCCACTGATATTACTGATGAACTAGTACATTTTAGCCAAACGAGTCATTGATATGAACTAAAATTTATTGTGTATAAAAATCAGTTCAGAATGTCGTTTAAAATGACTCCTGCTCTTCACTTGCCAGAAGTCATTGAATAGCGAGAGTGTTCTTAATAGGGCTGCAGGCCACAAAAGGTTTCACTGACTTCATCTTTAAAAATGTATTAACTAAAGACTCAAACATATTTAAATACAATTTCTTTTCATATAGGTATGTTATCTCTTACCTTGTATGTCTAAGTATCTCCTAGAAATTTCAAGAGGAACTGACATTTCTATAGCTCCTACTCATTTTATATATATTTTTTAAATGACACAAATGATTCAAATATTGCGGTATTACTCAATATCTATATTCGTATCATATTATTCCTTAGTATAGTTTCCTAAAAGCAGCTGAATTGACATATTAATTTATTTTCATTTTCAAAAATATTATTCATATGAGATCATAGCTCATTTGGGACATTGCGATATGGACTTCTCTTATCAGTTTTGATAACATTCATCAGAATCTGTTTTCTGTAGTATATGTCTCGTCTGGATTGGTTTCTACTTCTTTTTCTATGGGGTTGCTATTCATAGTCAAAATTTAGCTATGCTTCCTGAGATCGATTTCTTGGTTTCATATAGGTACATAGATAGATGATGGCTGTTCAGTGTATTACACAAATTGTAAATAAATTCTTTAATTAAATCGAAATTAAATTTAGTGACAGCGCAATACAATTATATAATGTCATATTACCGTTTGAATGTAAACGTGCATAAACATAACATGGCAACCCATTTTAAAAAAAAATATATACCACGTTTTTAAAACGACCCGCCATATTGGATTTACCATGACGTCACATGGCTTATTGTATTCTACTTTTCATACCCTTTCATTAAATACCCAATGGGGTTGCAAAAAAAAAAGTGATCCACTATTTTGTTGTAACCGCCATATTGGATTTAGGATGACATCACATAGCTTACTGTATTTTACTTGTCATACCCTTTCATTTAAAACCCATGTCGAGAGGGTTGCAAAGAAAAAAGTAATCCCCATTTTGTGGTGGCCTCCATATTGGATTTAGAATGACGTCACATGGCTTATTATATTCTACTTGTCATACTCTTTCATCTTATACCGAAGTCAAGGGGATTGTAAAAAGAAAGTTAATCCGCCATCTTGTCGTGGCCGCCATATTGGATCTACAGTAATATTGAATATATTGTATTGTGCTCTGTCTTTAGAACCAAATGTGTGCGCACAATTTCAGCATGATCGTATATCGGGAAGTTAGTTTAAAATCTATTGCAAAATTTGTACTGAACAAACAAATTGACAAATAAGAAAGTGAGTTAATAAAAACGTGGTACAAATATTCATTACCGTGAAACTGTCCAATTTTGCCCATAATGGATATTTTACCCACTAAGTGTAATCTATGCTCAACCTTTAAAAAAATATATTTCCATTTAATTTCAATAAATTTTGATCGATTAAGGAGGAAAGTAGATTTATGTCACTAACTTCACTCAGATGCTTTTGTCACTAACTTCACTCGGTTGCTTGTCAGAACATGTCAAGTTGCACGTGTATTTTGTCGCGGGCCAGTTTAGACAATTTCTAATGTACTGCTCGATGGCAAAGCAAAGGAAGGTTAGTTTTTCTTATTGCATGGTGTAGACAAAGGTTTTTAGATAATTTTCCGTTTGTATTATTTGCAGAAGTATAGCTTAAATCAAGAATTATGACGATGGGCAAATTAAGCCGCTTAAATTGAGTCTCTGAGGTGTCAATTTTACCCATACGAAAAAATGTGGTAGGGTTGTCACTTTCCTATTTTCATAAAAATAGAAGTTGCAATAACACGCAATAAAAAGTAGCATGCAGTAAAAAAGTTAAATAAAGGGTAGTGAAAAAATATTGTATTTCTTATCTCTTACAGACTCCACTTCTATATTCGTTCGTCTTTTTTCGGAAAAACAATTATTGCAAACCAAGAATTCGGACCGTAAATCCAGGAGAAAGCTGGGTGCATTTATGTACTGAAATTATTCCGATGAAAGGCTGCAAATTGCATGCGACGCTGTTGCTTCAAAACAAATAACCTCAAGAGACGCTGAATGTCAGTTTGGCATATCGCGGTTAATAAGGTAAACAATCGTTACATGAAAACAATGGGGCGATCTACTTGTTTATCTGTCACTGAAGAAAGCAAAATTGTTGAAACTCTAAAGGCTAATTGATTGTTCACGACTACATAGCAAAAAACTGTAAAGAGATCGTTTTTAACGGTTAGCTACCAGTAAAAGATTGGGTTTTGAGACGGCACGCAGATGAATTGACGGTAAGAGTTACTCAAAACATCGAGGGCTCGTGTTGCAAAAGGTGCAGAAGAAATGGCTGAATATTTTAGCAACCTGAGCCAAAGTTTGATAAATGTACCTCCCGAAAATATTATAAACCTAGATGAAACGAACCTTTCAGATGACCCTGGGTCAAAAAAATGCATATTTAGAAGATGTGTCAGATACCCTGAATGGGTTATTAATTCTACAAAAGAGAACATATCCCTGATGTTCACGGTAACAACGACTGGTCAATGTTTACCAATATATTTAGTTTATAAGGCCGAAAATATGTATTCGGAATGGGTAACTGGGGAACAGCCGAAACAAGGTACAACCGTACCTAGTCGGGATGGTTCGAACGCTCAGTATTTGAGGAATATCTTAAAACAATCATTCTCCCATGGGCACATACATATAACTCCAGGAACTTAATTAGTTATCTGCGATAACCTGTCGAGTCACCTCAGCGTAAAATAGTAGAATTGTGTGAGACAAATGATATTAAATTTGTATTCATACCACCAAAAACAACTTATCTTACACAGCCGCTTGACGTCGCGTTTATTGCACTATTAAAGAAG
Organism: Micropterix facetella; assembly: GCA_027564375.1. Classification (NCBI taxonomy): domain Eukaryota; kingdom Metazoa; phylum Arthropoda; class Insecta; order Lepidoptera; family Micropterigidae; genus Micropterix; species Micropterix facetella. The sequence continues at coordinate 7,469 of JAOPUG010159665.1, read as the reverse complement.
GTTTAGAGTAAAATCTTATACATGTATGAGGCACAAAATTCAACACAAACGGAAATGAATAAGAAGCATTTCCCAAAACTTCTAACGGAATTGACCGAAGAAATCAATCTGAGATAAGCAAAAAACATAAAAAATGGTTTTCGTGCATTAGGAATTGTCCCTCTAAATCCACAGGAAGCAATAATATCCTATTGTATTGATGAAGCGTTTCTGAATTACTTAAAAGAAACAAGAATTGAAAAACCAATTCAGGTGAAAAGAACCAAAAAAAATATATTGTGAACCAGGAAAGTCAGTCACAGTTGCTGATATTAATTTGCCTAATCAATAAAAACCACTTCCAAAAGAGTTAATAAAGGGAAAACCAAAAAACAAAAGCCCTTAGTTCAAAATCAGATGCAGGTCAATCAAGACGGTTACAATGATGATTTTCTTGATGGCATATACGTTGACCTCCGTGCTAATATAATCGATGACGTCAATGAAGTAAACAGTCAGTTGCCGTCTCATGAGTTCCAAATTGACAGTCAAAGGTATCTTGATGAAAAAACCGAAATGCATATTGACATAAACACAACAAATTACGATTATGCTTGGATGGAATATGGCAACGAAATTGGACAAATATGTCAGATTGGTCAAACAGGTGAGATTGATGAATCTTTTAACAACAAACAACTTGCTGGACCTTCCACGTCGAAAGTGCTGACATACTATAACTCTTTGAAACCTTTCATGTATTTCAATAGTGATACTGATACAGACACAGAGGAACTTACAAGTATTAATACACAAACATTGCAGACGAAACCAAAACAAGTGGTAAAGACATCACCCAAAGGTACCACATTAATACTCAGTCAAAAAACTGGTACGTTACAAAATACCACAAGTAAATCATTGGCTGATTTATGCAGGCTTAAAATAAATTATTTGCTTTCAATTTATCAACAAGATAACATTAAAATATCCGAAGCGACGGCATCGGCTACACTCGAAACAAGTGTCAAGCCAGCTCAAGTTAAAAGTCAAACTAAAAATCAAACCATGGCAACTTCGACACAATCAACATCCGTCCTACATAGCAAGTTATCAGGTCCATCTACTAAGACGCGTAGAGAATCAAAGATGTCTCTGAATCAAAGTAAAAAATCACAATTTTAGAGGATACATACTTAAATGAAGTTGTCATCTGCTACTTCTTTGACAATATTCAAACCAATTAAGGAAAAATATATAAGAAATATTCGGCCAAAACAAAACCATGACATTCCTTACTGTAATTCAGATACTAATGAGTCTTGGAATGAATATAGAAATGGAATTATATTTAATGAAGAGAACATAGGCACAAACGACGAAGAGAACTATAATGAAGATAAATAGAACATTGAAACCACTTTGGATAACGTGGATGTCGGTAGTTATGTACTAATAAGATTTGCTACACAGAAGTCTGATAAATATAACACAGGCTTGATTGTTGAAAATTGTGATAGTACAAATATAGTCTTTAAAGTTCGTTTTTTAAGAAAAGTAAACAAAAAATTCGTTTGGCTACAGGTAGACGATATATCATTCATTTTAGTTGAAGATATTGCAGCAGTTCTACCTATACCACAAATTGATCGCAGAGGCAAATTGACCTTCACTTTTGATTTTTCTAAATATAATGTTTCCTGATTTCATTGCTTTGTATAACACTGTCAATTTTTGTATTTACCGCTTTTCGTGTTACTTAAATATTTTTACTTTTAAGATAATAAATGCCTCATGTAGAAATTTCCTATGAAAAAGTAGTATTATTTAATGACTGATCAATTTTTATATTTACTTGGATAGGGAAAAGCTGTGGATATTTGTATGTGTACTTAAATAAAACATTTATATCAATAAAAAACATTTATTAATCTTCCTTATCAACCAGATTTTGATAGCCCTAATGCCTAAGAGTTGCTTGTATGAAAACAAATGGAGTTTGGCAGGTAAATTTGCCCACTTGTTTCTAGACGAATCTGTTATTAATTAATTATTGATAATATGTTCAAACGATAATTTTGCCCTTAAATTGTTAGTGGTTCTTAGACAAGAACGCCATAAGAGCATATTTCAACAAATATTGGTTGCGGGCAAACATGGACTAAATTGCCCACCATCAAAATTTTTAATTGCTTGGAATCGCATTTAAATAACACTAAATTTACAATTGTAACCCAATTCAATGATTACGTAAGTCATCCTTAGAAATTAAAAAGTAAAGCATAATGTACATTTTTTTTGTGAAAATCAACATAATTTTAAAAAAAGAGGGCAAATTTGGACGGTTTCACGGTAAAACAAAATTATGCAAACGACGATCCATCGGAAATAGTTTCTTTGAATCAGAAACACGTACAATCATTATTCAGCCAATTTTAGGTACAAAGTTGTGTAAACATAATTTAGTTTTAATAAATCGTACTGGCATTCGTTGGGGTGATAACTTAACTTCTTGCACATCTGACGTTATTACGTTATCAATTCTTTCAAACCGCCTTCTAAATCTCTTATTTTTTCAATTCTGGGGCTTTCTTTATGTTTCTGATGTTTTGTATATTTTTCCTTCCAAATACAGCTTCTTGGTAGGGGAAGATAGTTAAGATGACATAGATTTTAAAAAGACTGATTTTTGACCAACTCTTAAGCAAATTTATTAAATAGAAATTCTGAATCAATGAACTAAAACTATTATTTCTTTTAAAATTAATCATTAAAAAAAAGTCTTAAAAATCCATCTCACCCAACCCCCGAGGGTAAGATAGCATACACCCAACCATTGGCACTACTTTACTTGCAAACATCACATTTTAAATGTTTTGCCGTTTTTGGTAATCCAATGCACCCTGCATGACACCGTTGCCGACAGACTTGGCATGGCATCGTTCCCTGGAGTGGGAACGACTCCAAGGTTCCAATAAATAAATACAGCGTGGTTCTTCATCCTCTGAAACGATCGGTTCTTCTTCGTCACTAGGTAGGAGTTTGCTCCATAATTCTTTTTTTTACTTTTTTTTACATTTCCTCAAATCGGCTGATTTTTTCTCAGCAATGACAGGTTTTAATTGTATTACGACAGGTTTAATTGTGTTGATTGTGTTATTCCAAATTTGTCTTTCTTACGGTTAACTAATCGTTTTATTTGTGATTATTTGGGAAATGGAAAAATTTCTTGCTTTTATGGACTTCGCTTAGTCTGATCTTGGGCCTGGAAGCTCGTAGGATCTGAAGGCCCTGCCTCAGTTTGGTCATTCGATGGAGAAATGGTTGGTATTAAAGGCTCTGGCTCTGTTGGGTTGTTAGGCTGGGATATGGTCGAGCTTGAAGGTCCTGCTTAGGTTTCGTTGTTTGGTATTAAAGGCTCTGGCTCTGTTGGGTTGTTAGGCTGGGAGTTTGTGGAGATTTAAGGCCCTGTTTGGATTTCATTGTTAGACTGGGAGCTCTGGATAGCTAAAAGTGGCTCTTCGTCGCAGTTGTTTAGCTGATGATCCTGGTCTCGAGCATTGTGTGGTAGGATAGAAACAGATATATTCGAGATTATTGTCAGTGACATCTGCAGGTGTGAGCATTCACCCAGGTAAAACATTCTCAATGAGTGGAAAAATGCCACTCGCAGCAAATCCGTTCTGACCATTGCTTACCATGACAGACTGAAGATAAGCTATCTTGAGCAGCTTAGCCATTGGAAATGTGTGCCGTTCTATGTGGATGGCCCCTCAACCAAATATTCAGCTGTTGGTGGTAGAATATGTTAAGTGGTCAAAAGAAGCTGACGTCGAGTGGTTACATTCTATTAGTGCAATGGGGGTGGGAAGCAGAATAATATTACTTTGCATAAGTTAATATGTCCAAGTATTTGTGGCTGGATCCATCTAGAAAAACCTTGGCTTCTTTGGATAGCTTTGCATTATAACAAAATGCTGCATCCACTTAAGGAATATCTCACCATTCATCCATCGTGTGTCTTGGGCAAATCCAACAGTACATGTAGGAGCATGACCTATTAGTTTAGCCATTTATAACAAATCAATGATTTTATAACAAATCAGCCTTCATATTTTTAAGGGGTAAAATAAATGCTCTATGTATGAAACTTCCAAGGGCATTAACGCAGTAAACCGCAGCATAATGGTGGCCTCTTTCAGCGCTGGTAAGAACTCCAACTTGTTTTCTGCCTTTTGTTGTAAATACCTACGGGTTTTGTGATGGGACTGTGCTAAATCCAGATTCCATCAACATTCTATATTTGATGGGATTCAAAGTCATGCAGCTTCATTACATCACTAACTTGTTTTGACTCGTACTTTGTTGAATCGTGCTCTGACTGCCGATGTAACTTCCGGTGCCTACTCGAAGTGATATGGACGGGTTTCATTTCCTAAAACCTCTCAGCCAGTCTAAACTTGCCATTTCATTTTTCGAAGAAAATCTATGGGTAAGTCTCTTAGCAACAGCTATCTGGTAATCAAGTTATCTCAGATCAGTCGTCATCATTCCACAAAAAGAACCTCTAGCTCATGTAAATGTTCAATTAAATATCACTCGAGCTCCTTGTTAGAAGTAGGTTTACGGCCACCTAAATACCCTTTCGATGATTCTCCTTTTTCTGCTCGACGACGGATCTTAGTAGCTGGAACGTTGTAACATCTGCCATACCTATTCTTTGGCTACGAACCGCTGCAATTGCGTCTTTCTTCTTTCATTCCAACTTTCCCTCGTCGATTTCGGAATGTATGGCGCAATTACTAAATAAAAATGGTATTTTATTTTACAACTTTTACCTACTATTTCTACTAGTTTGATACTGATTGTTATACTAGTTAGCAAAAGTTTTATGGACCAAATAAACGTAACGAACTCTCAACATCACCCACTGTGTGAGATAGTCCACGTATTGGGCGTTTTGGCCATCTTACCCGGTAGGTACCTAATGCAGAAAATATATGTTGGAAGATGGGAGTTGTCCCATGAGTTGGGCTGACCAAAGAACACAAAAACTGGCCATTAAGCCCAAGCTGAATGAGACCGTTAGAGACCGGTTGCATCTACAATTGTAGTTGTCACTTGCTACGGGCGAACCCCTCCACCCCGGAGCGTTTCAACGAATTCTACCGCTATATCACCCCGAAGTAAAACACAGATGAACGAAGACGAACACACTTATCAAGCTCCACCTCAACCCGTAAGAGACCAACTCCTACCGCGGGGCATTGGAAATTTTCGAGCCCAGTTATATCTCGATATTCATGGAGCCCTTACTACCAGATGCGATTAAATTTCTCCGATCCCCGTCTGGTTCCAGGTTCGAAGCCACTTGCGCGGTCTTCTACCTCAAGCAGCGGCAATTCCTAACTGGAATTATCGCGGATCTGAGGCGACATTTGCTCGAATCGTTCTAAGGATAGATAGCTTGAGGCACCTGCCTATCCCCGCTTCCTTAGGTTGCATTGCGCTTCCAAACTCCTCTGGCTATTAGTTGTTGAGACAGTGGCTGGCAGACCGACCAGTGCCTAGAGCAACCAACCATCCGAAGTTTTCACCCGCTTACCGGGATACTGGGGATCTAGCGCATGTCACCGTATTACCGGGATACAGGCTCCCTCTTCAGGAAGGTTGTCAAGCAAAAGTCGGCATGCCGACCATCGCTCAGACATTCAGGGTCGCCCGAGGGCTTCCCCCGAGTCAGCCGCCATGCACAGCGGGTTCATCGGGTTCGTCCTTCTTCGTGAAGGCTGCCGGATAGGTGTTGAGGCGTGAGTCGGGCCGACCATGATATACAGAGTTGGCCACTGCGACCCGAGCTGCACGACCCCATTAGACCCCCGGTTGCATCTACAGTACAGATATCTGTAGTCAAGGATTGACAACAACATAGACTAAACCACGGATTGTTTAGTACTTACTGGAAGGAAACTCTGCAGCCGGCAAAAGCGTGCAAGCCATATAACATATGCCTACTGGTCTCATTGATTTATGCCTGCCAAGATGAAGTATCGTCGATGGACACTCCCAGGTGTTTAATAACTTTTGAGTATTCAATCTTCTTCTCGTCAATTTTAAATTTACCTTAAAAAGCGATACTATCTGTCGACTACTAATCAGGATCTCCTAAGTTAGTAGGGTTTATAAGAATGCCATGGGATTTGGCATAATGAGACGCTATACTTAGTTTAGTTAACATTAAGTCGATTGCACTGGAAGTTCGTCCGGTCTACAATATAGGCAAATTTGAAGATCATCCGTATAGAGGTGGTATGACGATGTAAAATTCATAGCAATGGGGTTTATGAATATGGAGAACAATAAAGGAGACAGTCCCCTTTCTGCGAGACGCCAGCCGTGAGTTTAATCATGCCTGATACAGTATGAGATGATTTCCGCACAATGACTTTAATCACGCAAGTAGGAATCGAACCATTGGATAACAGCATTTGAGACGTTGAGAGAGCAAAACCGTTCTTAAAACAAGCCAAAGTCAAACGAGTTAAATGCACTACTTAAATCCAGCAGTGACAGAATGGTATTTTATGTATCGATTTGTCTGTATCTTCTTCATATTTGCCTGTATCCATTTTCAGTAGTGAGAAGTTATCCAACGTCTGTTATAGAATTATCCTTTGCTCTGTTTTGTTCTTTATTTCTTGTTTTAGAGCCTTAGCTGGTGATTCCGAATGTGTGAACTCGCTGCATTTTGTTTTATAAAAAGGTCTAGAGATGGAAAGTCGAATATAACGTCTAGTGTAGTAAGCTTTTTAGCCTATCCGTAGTATTACGTAGGACGGAAAATGTAGTCGGATGCATGCTGTGCGTCCGTCCGAGGAATTTCCGTGGTCCGTCTCAACCAAATTTAGTATGCAGCCTCCATATGTGACCCTCAGCTTAGGAGCCTAATAGGGCATGCTCAGCTCGGGCCCATATTGTTACACCGGTCGGCCCGACTCACGGCTCAACTCCCATCCGGCAGCCTCTCCGAAGAGAAACTAATCCCGTGAAACCCGCTTTGCGGTCGGACCTGAGTATTGGTCGGTTTACCGGCCTTGCTCAACTGACGAATAGCCGGGGGAGTTTGGAAGCGCAATGCGACCTAAGGAAGCAGGGGTAGTTAGGTACCTTAATCTATCTACCCTTAGAGATGATACATGGGATCTCGGGTGGCAAACCGAGTAAAGAGCGCATCAGATCCGCGATACTTTCAGTGAGGAATTGCCGATTACTTAAGGTAGAAGACCGCGCAAGCGACTTCGACCACGCGACCAGGCGGGAGGTCGGAGAAATCTGACCAAAACTGGGAGTAAGGGCGCGACGGCCGCCACACTTGGCTTGAAAATTCCCAGTGCCTCGCAGCCACATTGACAGTTGACAGTTGACAGCTGACTAATGCTCAGTTTGGTTTGCCATTTTAACATGACTAGACTTATGCCAGAACATGCCAT
>JAOPUG010159651.1:0-10969 GCA_027564375.1 Micropterix facetella | reverse complement strand
CAGGGGCGCCTCGCACTGATGACAGTAAAGCGTCTCACCAAGTGTCCCATTACAGTTTTTGCCAGTTCACTCTCGCCACGCGTTACCCCGATAAAAGAAATTCGCTCCAATAAATAAATAGGACTATCATCACGACCGATCAAATAACCGTTATTGAGTGAATTGTGTCGAAAAATTTCACAAAATCCATCTTTTAATATTCCTGTATTAGCGATTGCAGACAAAATCTATTTTCCTACTGGAACATATATTGTTGCCGAATATTGTCTGATCATTTATTTGAAAACATTTTGACTATCACTTTCATTAAAATGGTGTAATTAACCGTAACATAATGTAATTTGTGTCATTAACCGAGTTGCCGAATTCTCATTATCTACAATATAATAAAGAAACTGGGGCGGGAGGAAAACCCAATGGTTTGTTAAACTTCGACCTATATGATTATTTTCTTGTATATATGTATAATATATTAAGATGTTCAGAGTAGTTTAAAATAATTACCTCAACCGAGCACGTAAACCACGAGAGATCCATTGTACCACTTCTATAATGACTCCGTCAATGAAGAGGAATTACTGTGTGGAAGGGGTTCAAATGTTACGTTACAGATAAATCGGATGACGCCCCAAATAATCTTCCGCTTTAATGCTCTGAGAGAAAAAACCTTGTGTGGATGATATTCCCTAACCCCGTGTGACTTTTTTGGTCACTTTTATGTGTGTTATATTATTATGCTTTTAAAAAAGTATAATAATATAACATACATAAAGCCATCTTGTTTCGTTTTCATCGATATTCCTCCGCCTACATTAGTCATAAGATACGAAGATTATTACAAAAATATTGTATTCATACGTAAGTTTAAACCTTTATCTAACTATTAATATAACATTTAATACCTAGTTGGAACATTTACTTCTACCCCCTCCCCCCTCCTCCCGAAGGGGCCAAGTCTTCTTACAATCCTGCGAGGTTTTGTTACTATGCACGATAACTCGAATAAAATACGTCCGATTTAAAAAAAAATATCTATCTCCATCAATTTTATCTATTTATACGTGGCTAGTTATTTCCCCGCGTCGATATTAGGCGCTCATATGAGATAACGAGGAGTGGGCTCGCCTCACGCTAGTCGCCCGGCGATGCCGATCGCAGCGCTGTATCTCGCTCTAGCGCGGGCTTCTGGGGCGTGGCCAATGACGTAATCATGTGTAAAAGAACCGCCACAGCGCCTATGTTCTCTTGATACTTCAGCGCTCTCCCATTGACACATTAATTGATTGTATTATTTTATTTATTACTATAAAAAACAAACCGTATGACGTACATACCCGAAAATGGACTAGGGTCTGCGCATTAGCCAGAACTATCGATTGCCGAAAGTTTTTTTTTAAATCGGACGTAGTTTACTCGAGTTATCGTACATACTAACATTTTTCGCGCACGATTTCAAGACTTTATGGTGGCCGAAGTAATAAATACATTAAAATACGAGTATATGCTTGTGTACTTACTGATTTTTATGTAAACCGAATGCAAAGGGTTCTCCCTATCTTGCTTTGCGCGCGTCTTATTCTTTCTCTCTCTCTCTCTCTCTCTCTCTCTCTCTCTCTCATTATGCGTTGCGTCGCGTCGCCTCGAAACCGCCTGCTGCATCGCCTGAGTATTCCATGATTGAAATGGCTACATTCTGTCACACCTGTGATGTTTCTTTATTTCCTCGCCGTGCCGCCGACTCGCCTATAAAGATTCGTTCAGGTTGGGCGTGGTATCTAGCTCTACTGTGAACGCCATTGTTTGCGCACGTATGTCTGTGGCGGTGACCAGTTCTGCGTTTCAGAACTCGTTCGTCCTTCGATCGATATGGTGATCTGATGCGACTCTGATGCGTAACTGTGTTTCTATTTTTGGCGTGTGATTCTCCTTTTTCGCATTGTTTATTCATTCAATGAAGTTATGGCCTGCACATCGCGAAACTGTTACCCAAGTAAAGTCCAGCCCATTCATCGGATACTGCTAGCAAGCCTTGTTGCGAATCTGAAGTGGAATTTTGTATACGCAACGCAGCCTTTGAATAAAAATGAATTGGCGATGTGGCGATTTAGTTTTTTGCTTGACATATTGCATTAGTAGATTGAATAAAAATATGAAAAATTATCTTCTTTTTTATTAAACTATCTGAGCGTCCCATGTATCTCTACTACATTGACATTGTTGGCAATTGTGCCTGTAATATTTTCGCAGAGCCCAACGCCCGCGGGGAGGCACTAATCCAATAGTATTGTCAGTGTCGCTCGTAAAGTCCCACATTATGTTCCACATATATTGCGCTCTGTAACACAGTGGTTTCTGTTTAGAGGACAGGCGACTAGAAGTATGATAAAGTTGTTTAGTGTAAATCAAAGAAAGCATGGCGAATGAGGCTTCTTGATGTATTAATATAAATGAGAAAGGTTACGATTTTGAAATAAATTAATCATGATTTAATTATAAAAATCAAAATTAATTTCACGCCCTAGTCATGGACGACTATGATAAATATATATTATATCAAACAGCTACGCCCCAAAAATCTACAGAAATAGAAAAAGGCGTGGCTGATATAGACGTATTGCACACCGGTGACGTCATCGATACCAATATTAATCACAGAAAAATGCAATAAAATACTACAGAATGTTAGCTGATTCAAAATATTTCGTTGTAATATTAGAAGCTATAATTTTAATTTTGACAAATATTGTTTTATTTAATTAACCGTATAAACAGACCGATTGATATACTAGTCCTGAATTAAAAAATAACACACTTCTACAATATCTGGATGATTATAACACATTTTATATCACTAAGCATGTCAATCAGAATGACGGTGTGGTTATACTCACGAAAAAATATGTGTTGATCGAGGAAGTGAATCTGCAGCATGCAAATTACATTAAATTTACAGATCACATATCTAATACAATATCAATTCATTCTTTAACTCACTGTCGCAAATATTAGAGAGATATAATAACAAAAACTGTGTGCTCTTACTGGATATCTAAACAGTAGCATTCTAGACATCAAGGATTGACAAACTGATGTTATTTATGTATTTTATCAGAGCACCGCTTGGAGCCAGTGATAAACTAACCTACTAGTTTAAATGTATACTTAGACCATCTTTTTACCACATTAAAATATAAATTCTAAGGCATTATTTGCAACTCAGTTATTACATATCATTATTCAACAATATTCAAGACTGATTTTAATAATATCAGTGACAAAACCACATAAAATATATTAGACCAGAGGTACCCAAACTGTTATGACCCGTAGACCACTTGCTGTTATTTTTTGGTATCCGTAGACCCCTGCCTGCCTAATATTGAACTTTAAAACTTAACTTTAAATGTGTTTTTGACAGTTGACACGGTGCTGCTTATTTTGCTAGTAATGATGTACAATTTTTATTCATAACTTTATTGAAAGGCACTTAAATTTTAAGCGACACATGTTCATTTCTAAGCGACCACAACCTTGAAGGACAAAGCATTTCAGAAGGCCAAACATAACTGCACAAGTAGAACTATATCGCTCGCTCATTATTGTGAACCGTCTATCCTACTCGCTTGCAGACACCCGTTAAAGCGGCACTTTGCTCGCACCTTCCCTAACTAGTCACGTGTGTTGGCCTCCTCAATCAAATAGCGATACAAATTCAGTTGATTGGTGATTTACATACACGACGGTTGTGATGCGCGTACTTGTTTATTGCGATTTATACATATACGTTTAAATGCTATACTGTACACACAATTTGGTTTAGATATAATATAACATTTACGGAATGGCTAAACGTTGATGATAACCTGCCTTAATATGGTCCTCTCTATTGGATCCCATTTACATTTTGTGCACTACCAATTTTTTTCTCGCTGACAAGGACCACCTGCAAGTCGATATCGACCCCTGGGGGTCCATATAGACTACTTTGGGAACCACTGGCCTATATTGATAGGTGAAGTCAAGCCAACATTTTAGTTCTTCACTATCGAAAGCAGATAAATTTTCGTGTACCCCCGCTTACGAATTGTGAACCCCCATTTTTTTGTCACGCCAACGTAGACCCCCGTCGAGTCTCCCGTGGACCCCTGGGGGTCCACCTGGACCACTTTAGGAACTAAGGGTTTAAATGCACGCGGGAGTCACTTATATTTGGCTGCAAAATGTCAGTTTTTCACTGTTTGTAAAAGATAGTCACCTAAGGTTAACGAATGCACGAATCCACCGAAAGAACACGAACGTGGACGGCTCAATAGGTGTCAGATTACAGAATGTGCCAAACCGTAGAATGCTGGATTAAAGAGCTTCTACTGTTGTTTCAATTTATCGTCGATAACCATGTTTCGAATAACTTGTGGTTTTCGTTACTTAGAATTCTAATGATACAAGTACCTAACTATGATAAATTAAATTGTCAACTGTGATACAATGTAATAAATTATCTGAAAGTTCGCTGAAGATGGTATTTCTATTAAGAGTGGGAAGTTTACAAATAAATTCCCTGAATTGAGGAGTTACGTTATATAATTTGGCTATATATACCATCCTTCTCTTGTATTTGGAATTTACCAAGAAATTAATATTAAAATTATCACACAAAATATGTAGGTATTTACTGTTACAAATCAAATTCAGAAAGTTATGAAATTTATCCAAGAAAAGCTCTTCGTCTATTATTTCACTTTTGAGTTGGTAAATGCATGCTATCAAAAGAAACTGTCATAAGTCGAAATTAATATTCTATATCAAGATACCCTCGTATAATTTAAACCGCAACGCTCCGCACGCGGGATTCTTTTTAAAAACCTTTAGAATCTTTAATAAATCGAAAGTAACTGCACCCTCGTATAATTTGAACCGCAACCCTCCGCCTGCGGGACTATCTGTAGAAACCCTTAGAATCTTTAATAAATCGAAATTAACGTTCTATCTCAATGTACCCTCGTGTAATTTGAACCGCAACCCTCCACGTGCGGGACTATCTTTAGAAACCTGAATCGTTAATAAATTGACATTAAGATTCCATCTAATTATATATACACGTATGTTTTGAAATGCAAGTCTCTGCGTGCGAGACACTCCTTAGAATCATCTAGATTCTTCTAAATAAATCTTAAAATATTATCCCATCTCAAGGTACCCACGTATAATCGCGCCCGCAACACTTCACGCACGCGAACGGTAGGTAGTCAAAAGAGACAATCTTATCTGCCACGACATATTTTATCAAATAAATCAATTTTCCAAACTTTCACAATTTAAATATACTGGTTAGATCTGTGTCTGCCTAGCAAGGTTCGAACATACCTTTTCTTTTTTCATTATTCTCGGCAAAACTTAAGTATAAAGAAGCAATCTATGATACTTTCTATGGTATATATATAATGGCCAGAACTAAACAAATCCACCTAATGACTAATGGAGAAATATACGGCAGACCCGCATCTTGTAAATTATGGAATTTTAACGACAAATATATACCTAAGTAAATATAGGAGTAATAAAGGGTTTCTCTACAAGAATTGAGTTGAATAGTACATATATGAAAGTGGAGGTAATGAGGTTTACGAACCTCATTACGTGTTTGTGGACGAGAAGATCTGCAACAACGCAGCGACAAACTTTAGGCAGAGCCGCAGGAGCCAAGGTAGGAACTTGGCTCATGATTTTATGCTAAGAAAACTACTGCTAAAAAAGTTTATGCTAAGAAAATTACTGTTTAACAAATGTTACCCCACTACTATCGGCTAGAAACATATTTTCGAAACGAACATACATAAAAACATATATTCGAAACGAAAGACTGTGCCTTTAATAAGATCATAATGGTTCCGTGTAGTTTGGGCTATGGTGGTTGTTATGTCTTTTGGTCGGCCCAGCTCGCGGAGGAACTCCTATCCAGGAGCCACCTCAAAGAGGGACCACCCCGGTGAACCCGCTATGCGGTGGATCTGGGGACGGAAACTCGGACCGATCTGGGCAGCTGGCGTACGGGGCAGGCAAAACAGCCGTGCTGCCACTTACTAATATCTGGAGGAATTTGGAAGCGCAATGTGACCTAAGGAAGCGGGGGTAGGTAGGTACCTTAGGTTATCTATAGTTGGAAACGATTCTCTGGCCACTCGATCTCGGATGGCAAGCAGAGCACAGGACGCCACGTATCCACGATCATTCCAGTTAGGAATTACCGCTGCCTGAAGTAGAGTACCGCGCAAGCGACCTCGATCCTACAACCAGACGGGTGGTCGGAGGATTCCGACTAAATCTGGGAGTTAGGGGGTGAGGCTGTCCGCAGGGTGGCAATTCCCAGTGCCTCGCCGTAAGGCGTTGGACTCTAACGGGCAGTGATGAAGCTTGGTACGTAGATTTGTCTACATCCCCAACTCTCAGCGCTTCGCCTCAGGGTGACATAGCGATAAAGTTTGTTGAAACGCTCCGGGGTGGACGGGTTTGCCCGTAGCAGGTGGCATACAATAAATCTGTGCCTTTTACAAAAATGCATTACCGTCTTTGTTTCCCAAAAAAAAACACTTATTTCTTCAAAATAAACGACTCAAAGATCTAAAATAGCTTCTATGATTTTTTTAGAATAAAAATTATAATTACAATAGAATGCTCTATTTAAGAAAAAAACAAATTACCTATTTAGCTCTTTTTGTATTAAATTTACGAGCATTTGAACATATGAAAAAATACTTGCATACATTATTATATAGGATGTATCCCTTATATACGTGGCTAGAAAAAATCCGATCAAAATAAGTCCAACGGTTCTCGAGTTATTGTCACTCCGACAGAACGACAAACAGATAGATAGACGTTGCCTTTTATAATATATAATGATTTAGTTTAGGGACATTATCGATACTACCATCATTTCTACGAATTATTTCAACCAATTCTCGGCTTACCTGTGAAAACTGCTGAGAGCGATATTAAAAAATATAAAACTACAAACTTTTCTCTATATTTTACAAACTGGAACATATCTGTCACAATAGCAGAAAGCCTCTTCGATTGGCTTCCGCCACACTTCATTGACTATCTATATATTGTCAACTGCCATTTCATTTATGAGCCACTGTATTTTATATTTTTTACGCCAACTAGTTTTGTGGCCACTTCGTACACAAATCCCGACAAAAGAATCTCGAGGGTCAGTTGTTGTAACGTATACGGCTTCTAAAAATGTAATCGTGGATAATCCAAGTTTAAACTCTCGTAAAACGCGACCAAGACGCAGCGCGAGCGTAGGTAAAATGTTTGGATGCGTATATTCATGTACCTATATTTATTTATAATAACTATTGTATTTATAATAACTATAAAAAACATACGTTAATACGTAGTAGATTAAATGATGTATTTTTGATTCTTTTTTTTTTTAATATTTATTTCTTCTTCGGGAAATAAGAAAAATGCAAATTTATACCTATTATTATAGGCACAGTTCTTTGATTCGAAAAAATATTGTTACTTTTCAAGTAACATTTTAGGACATGTGTTCGTTCATAGTCCAAGTACCCGTCCGTAGACGGCTCCCGAAAAAATCAATAATCTACGTTTAAAATGCTCCCTAGCTGATAAAATAACATGTTATTTATATATAAACTAGAGTAAATTACCCGGCTCTGCCCGGGTATAGTTTTGTTAAAAATCGGGAGTTTGCCTTTCACCCCCTAAGGGTTGATTCTCAAAAAACTGTTAATGGCATTATGTAGTGAGTAGCTTAAATATAAATTTTGATGACTATAGCTTCAGTGGTTTTGGCTTTCTATACAACATAATTTCTCTCCTTTCTTTCATGCCTTGGAGGTTAGGTGAATTTAAGAAAAAACCCTTCTGAATGCTTTCTTCCACTATCAATTAAAGCCCTATGCAACATTTTCAAGATACAATGACGTGAACATCTCGAATTTCGACCTAACCAAGCTTTTTCCCGCGGCTCCGTACGCGTGATTTTCTGGTTGTAAGAAAATATTTTCCCGAAAAAATGAGATATTTTCCCGGGATAAAAAGTAGTCTATGATTTACAACGACCCTCCGGCTGCAATATTTCTTTTAGCCACACTAAAAGGTGTAAGTGGGGCAAACAGCGCTTTTGCCACTCTACGAAGTACGCGCTCACTAAGTCTTGCCATATATTTGACCCTTCATGAGCAGATCTACCAACTTTTGAAATTTTATTATAAAAACTCGAGCAATGAGGTCGTGTCGCTCGGTAGCTCTTTGGTCAGACATAAGTTCATCGGTTATCTCTGCCCATACCTGGTTGCACGTAAACGTGATAAAAAAATCCGGGCGGCTATAGTTGCGGACGTAGGTAAATGCGTTTTGCGTGTACTGATTCAGGTACTTTGGGCTGTTTACGACTGACGAAGGGAGTATAACCATTTGCCCTATATTATTAGTGTTTCCATGGGCATAGATGGGCGTCATTCCTCACAGCATCCTGCAAATGAATGTAGTTTGCCGCCTGCAACTTTCTTTGATTCAAAGCAATCACTTTCTATCTTAAAGTACATATCCACCAAAAACTGATGCAAAAGTTGCCTGCAGCGCAGCAGCAAATTAAAATCATTGTCAGTACCATGATATGGTAAACATAGAAGTCTATGCAGGATACTTTTTTGTTTGGCACAAGACCCCCAGTCTGAGGATTCACCTCGTGTATTTCCAAATTATACTCCTCCTGACCTTTCTAAAATATGATTGTATACTGGAGAGCATCGTTGAATGCATCCTTTGATTATAGAATTATTTAATCAATGGTAGAACGTATGCGTGTCGCCAACGCGAGAGAGCTGTCCATCGTGTGCTCGCAGAACGATATCCCTGCATGTGATTTCTTTATTGTTTTTCGCGTATAATCGGATATAGTAGAGAGATTTTAGAGAGAGCTTGGTTTTTGAGATGGATGCATGAAGGTTAGCCGGTGAGAAAATGACCATATTAAACCTCCATAGCACGGTCTAGTTCGGTTATTGAATTAGCCCAGGATATTACCCTTCGCTGTTTTTTACTTAACCTACTTTAATTCTTAGAGCTATACCGAGCACAGGTGTGAGTCAAGATTTTAGCTTACGGTGTCCTTTATATTCTGAAAGGTTGTTGACATGAATATTGTCATTATGTATGTAGTAAGTTTAATTCTTATTTAACGACAACCAGTTATTGATAGCATACATGACAGGCGCGGATCTATGGGGGGAACCCCTCCCCCCCACCCCCAACAAGGCTTGGGAAAAAAAATGTTGACAAAAAGCGGGCAAGATTTCTGAATGACGGTAACGCTTTTAATAAGTTTGTTTCACAAAAGCTGGCAAGACTTCATGAAGGAAAAATAAGGGAAGATTTCGTGACATATGTTGATACCTACAATTCAATAAGCGAGGAAGATATCCTGGAAAGAGAATGATGTTTGACTCGTACAGCATTGGGCCATATCGTTATAGATCTCCTTAAAAAAATGATCTTAATTTAGAGAACTGCATTGGCGTAGGTACGGATAACTGCTCCGTAATGACATCTGAGTTCTTTGTGCAGTTCAAGAAATAATAAAATGTTGTCCAAATGCCACAAGATGCCCATACATAAACCATTTGTTGAATAATTCTCTAGTCAGAGCTTCAAAAGTTATTCCATCAAGAAATGCTATTACAACTATGAAATCAGTAATAAGTTTTGCTAGGGCTTCCCCTAAGGCCTAAGAGAATGAGTGTTTTCAAACGACATATGGAACAAGCTTTCTCAGGATGATGTGAGACTCGATGGGGCGAGAGGCATGATGGTGTTATGAAGTTTCGGGAGTCATGTCCAAACATTCTCAGGGCACTTCAAGAAATCACAAAGTGGCGGTTCGTATTAAATAACACATCCCGTATTCCTTATTGATATATTGTAAATAATTTAAAACATCATTGGTTTTATTATCGTTATATTTTAATTGTTAGACTGTTTGTTTTAAAATAAATTAAATTAAATTGTATGAACAGAGGATTTTCAAAATTCACACGCGCTGAACCTGCCGTCCCACTACCATTACAGTCTACGAAGTAACAGCGTCCGTTTGCTGCCTATCTATTAGAACAACTATGGATGACGATAGACATCACTTCAATTTACCCTGGACAATGGTGGTTGCAAAATCGCCGAAACCTCGGGTGCTTTTAAACTTCACGCTGTAAATAAGTGTCGTATTGTTTATAATTCAGAGATGACTTGTACCTAAGTCAAAATAAGTAATTTATCTTTGAGTCAATGTACAGTTGTATGTCATCTGCATATTTATGGCATGAACTATATATTGTCATGCGATTTCCAATGTCATTGATGTAAACTGTAAACAGAAGTGGTCCGAGTACTGAGCCCTGTGAGAAACTCAATCAGGTATCTGGCTGCAACACATCCCTATTTGTTGGAGTTTACAAAGATAGCTGTAAAACCATTCAATTGCATCAATTTTAACATGTAAAGATTTTAACTTGGCACATGATTTAAATTAATACAGTAAGTTGTATATATAATTTAAAATTAATATATAATTTCTGCAATAAAGCGATAACATCAATCAAATATCCAGCGGATGTGGCACTTTATGAAGAAAAATGATCAATGATGCCCTTGATATTAATAATCATCGGACTACTATTAATAGTACATTATGCGAAATTATGTTTGACTTTGAATTACTAGACTAATAAAACAAACATATTAAAATTTCCTAAGCAGTGGACAATTGATCTGTACCCGGATCCTAATATAAAAATCATTAAAACATATTTGCAAAGCATTTATCACACGGTGAACCTCTTAATATTAAGAGTAAAGAAATAAATTCCTCGAAAATTGATTTGAGCGTGATTTAGCAAATTATTTTTCAGCTGGTATTTCCAAGCAAATGCTTATCAAA
>JAOPUG010159604.1:0-10977 GCA_027564375.1 Micropterix facetella | reverse complement strand
AACAGAACCCCCACACAAAGTTTAAAACAACAAATCCACCCCCCTCACCACCCCGGGGCCGGCCGCAAACGGGGGGAAGGATGAACAAGGGAACACCCCGCCCCCCCTGGGGGGGGGGGGGAGTCAGTCGTGTGAACGAGATCCTGAGGTCGATAGTCTGTCCAATACAAATACACAACTGCGTTTGTCCTATCAAACCCCCGACATATTCCTAGATAATATTCGCACGCGTCACACTAGTTACAGTCGAAATTATATTTAAGTTTGAATATAAAACTAGATTTTATTTAAGGAGTATGTAAATAATATGTAAGTGTATAAGGGTAACTGTAAGTTAACCGCATATACGACGTAAGGGTATGATTAACCAGCTGTAAATACGTTCACTTTTCATGACTTCTAATATGCTAAAACCCAAAACGGCTTGAATAAACCTGTTGTGAAATGTTTGTTAACAAAATAAATTAAATGAAATGAAGATTTAGGTACAATGGTAGACTTACGGTTAAAAAATATCTCCCAGCCAGCAGACAAATGCATGTGACAAGAAGTGGCGGCTAAACTAGAGTAATATAATATACTATGTAATTTAAACGTAATTTAGAATTATATAAAAATACATTTCATACATATCTAAAAGTAAATAAATTTCTAAACATTAAATAAATACATGTATTAATAAATAAATAAGACGCCAGATAAAAGAAGGAAAGGAAAGGGAACGGTCAGAATTTTTGATTTATATTTGCTGGGAAAAGAAATGCTTTTTTAAGGTGGAAAGCGAACTAGCGCCTCTACTATCAAAGAAGGCTGATTCCATATCCGAGCTGAATGTACAAAGGAAGAGTACAGGAAGATGTGTTTTTTGTGATGTGGTATGCGTAGGATATTTCTCTGACTCGAACGGAGTCGGCGTCATGACTTCCTACCCTAGTAAAAGCCTCGTTGGGGTAGAAGAAAGATGTAGGATTATGCAATACATTATATAGCAGATAAAGTATGTGCACATTTCTCCGATCCCGCATCCAAAGCCATTTCAATTTTTCTCGGTACCCCGAAACATGACCATACTGCGCAAATTTAATATGTGCCTTATACAAACGTCCTGCAGCATGCGGACAACAATATCTGCGTTGAGATATTTTTTCTGAGTTGCTACACTGAACGGAGCGGTCCAACGGGTCAACAGTTGTGATTATCAACTGCTACAGGCAAACCAGATCACTCCGGAGCCTTTCCATGATCTTGTCGTTATATGGCCCTGAGATAAAACACGGAACTTGATGACGAAGAGAATCTACGTTCCAAGCTCCGCCACGGCCAGCTAGAAACCAACGCCATATTAGCGAGGCACTGGACAAGCAAAGCTAACCCCAGTTGGTCAGTCTCACCCCCTCGCTGCCAAATTTAGATGGATTTCCCCATCCACCCGTTTGGTAACAGGCTCGAAGTCGCTTGATCAACCTCTACCTACCGTAATAACGCGGCATTCCGTAAATCGGAAATATCGCGGACCCGTGGCGTCCTTTACTCGTTACGTCACTCGAGATTGGGTGGCTATCGGGTCGTTACTAAGGGTAGGTGACGATAGGTCTACACCTAACCCCGCGTCATAGGGAACAAACGTTTCCAGACCCCTCCGGGTCTCAGTCGATTGACAACACGACCGATTTTCCCGCCCCGTGCGTCAGCGTCCAGTTCCGCCCGAGGTTCCGTCCCCAGATCCATCGCACAGCGGGTTCACCAGGTTGATCCCTTTAAGAGGAGAGTCCCGGATAGGAGCTGCTCCTCGAGTTAAACCGACTAAGTTGACATTACGGCCATTATAGCCCAAGCTACGCGGAACCGTTAGGAACCCCAACGGGTCAACAATCGCCAAGGTAGGAATTGTACACACAGTCATAATATCCCGACACGTTATAGATAACCTGATATTATATCGCATATAGTGCCATAAGCCAATAATATCAAATTATAACTGACAGTTTTGACTACTGATTTAGGGATGAAGTGCGATACGCAGCTGTTAGTTGCGCCTGGCTTTTTTGTTTTGAGCATTTTTCACTGTGCGAATTTATTCGTTGTGCGCTTTTTTCTATGTGCGTTATTTTCACTGTGCGCTTTTTTCGCGTGCGCATATATACATGTGCGCTTTTTTCCAGTGCGCAACTTTCGTGTGCGCTTTTTTCCTGTGCGCTTATTTCCGGTCACCATTGTAAAGACACTGGTCGAAATTCGACTACATCTCAGCACTAAAAAATACCTTCAATTGATAAGGGCCTACGCCCCCCTACTATGACGTAAATCAATGAAGATAAATTTCATTTCTACGATGACTTAAGAAACGTTTTGAACCAGCGACAAAATCGTCTTACTATGGGATGTTAACACTCGAGTTGGCTCTGACCACCATGTCTGGAGACAGGTCCTTGGACGGCACGGAGTCGGAAAGTGCAACACCAAAGGAGACCTGCTTGTATCTCTGTGTGCAGAATTTAACTTTCTTCCGTATGGCCGACAAGTTTGACACCTTGGATGCACCCATGCTCTAAGCACTGGCATCTCATTGACTGTCATTGTACGCAGGGCCGGCCTGAAGGGCGTGCTTATTACCAGAGATATGCGGGGCGCTGAGGGTTGGACTGATCACCGGTTGATAAGGACGAGAATCCGCCTCAACTATAAACCTCCTCGTCGAGCGAAACATAAAATTTCAACACATTTGGCCTTTGCAAAACTAACAAACTCGCCAAAATTTCAGGAAGACGTCAACGCGGAATTCAACATATCTGATCACAATTGGCACAATAGACGAACATTGGCGTTTTCTAGCGCAATCAGTTCACGAAATAGCCCAACGAGTAATCAGTAAGACGGAGAAGAAAAAACAGAACTGTTTGGCGACTCATGCTGAGATCATGGGGCTTGGCAGAGAGTCAATGCGTCTCATAAAAAACGCCACAGGCGATTTCTAACGTAAATCTATTATGCATTAGCTCAAGTCGAAGATTCGCGATCTCAAAGATCGTTGGTGGATAAAGAAAGTGTTACAGTTGAAACATCAAGCAAACTGGTCTCTTCTTTCAGCCTCTTAAAGCTATTTTTGGTCCCCGACATAAAAATACTTCCTTTATTCTCTAGTGCGACAAATCTAAATGACTTACCGACCGTGATAAAGTGCTTGGTCGATATGCTGAATACTTCCAGGAGGTGCCTAACCCGCCTGGCCATAGTGGAGATCTTAATTACATCAACTCCCTTCCATCCTCTACGTCTGTCTTCAGAGCTTGATGGTCCTCCATCTTTTGAGGAGTTAATCGTCTCAAAAATGGCAAAGCTGCAGGCTCAGACAGTCTACCAGCTGAGCTATACAAATATAAAAGCCCTAGAGTTTAAAACGGTCTGTTTGCGCTCGTATTGCGAGCCTGGGCTAGTAGTGAAATTCCTCTGGCTTGGAATAACGCAAACAAATCTGCAAACTTTATAAAGGAAAGGTTGATACTGTATGTGGGTCATATGTACGTAGAGTAATAGCCCTACTCAGTGCGGTTGGTAAGATGCTAGCCCATATTATAAATCGCCGGCTTGGAGAGCTCGCTGAGCGCATATTGACTGAGAGATAATATGGGTTCTGCCCGAGCAGAGGTACGGCCGATGCTATCTTCATCGTCAAACAATTACAGGAAAAGTCGCTCGAACAGCACCGACCACTAAAAGTGTGCTTTGTTGAATTGGAGAGAGCCTTCGACCGCGTGCCGAGATCTGCTCTGTGGATCGTTCTCACGAAAGCTGGATTTCCTGAGACGTTCGTTAATCTAGTCCGCCAAGTTCATGATGGTATGATGGCCAGGGTGCAACGCGAAAGCGACTAAACAGACCAATTCTCGTTAACCAGCGGTGTCAAACAGGGCTGCGTAATGTCTCCGACTCTCTTTGCCGTTTACTTCCCCTCCGTAATGAAAGATCTGCTTTAGTGTCAGAACAGATAAGAGCGAATTCGACTTAAGTCGATTTAGAGCGAAAATAGTTCTCCATCGTAACGTAACGCGGACGTAACGCGTAACGCGATGTACGCTCACGACTCTTCTCTTATGGCCAGTGACGTCAGCAGCTTGCAACACTTCCTCGACCGCCTTAATGCGTCGTATCAATGATTTGATTTGATCACAAGTATCGCAAAGACTCATGTGCTAAAACAACTTGCACGCGGTACCACACCAGACCCAACGCCGATATCTATGGATGGAAAAGTACTCGAGGAAGTGACATCCTTTCGGTATTTCGGCAGCATCATTTGTGACAACAATCGCCTCGAAACTGAAATATCCTCACGGATCGCAAAAGCAGCGGCAACTTTTGGAATGCTTCGTAAGAGTCTGGGACTTGCATGACCTCCGACTACACACCAAGATCGCTGTGTATAGGGCAATTATCCTGCCGATATTGGTGTATGCCACTGAAACGTGGTGTCTCTACATAGGTGATATAAAACGCCTTGACACCTTCCATTTGCAGTGCCTACGATCAATTAATACTTCGTATTAAGTGGCAAGACCGGGTACCAAATACCGAAGTGCTAAGAAGAACCAACCTGGGTGGCATAGAGTCCTTGCTTATATGGTAAAAGAACAATTAAGATGGTGCGGTCACGTTGTGCGCACGGATGACGGCAGATTGCCTAAAGCCATGTTCTACTAGCAGTTGAAGGAAGGAAAGCATACTCCTGGAGGCCAGTGTCTGCGCTACAAGGACGTCCTAAAGCGCCATCTCATATCCCACACGAGGGATAGAGCTAGCACAACAAAGACGAGAATGATATCACTTTGTTCATAAAGATGTGATTGGTTTTGAAGAGCACCGCTTAAAATACCTCGATGCTAAGCTCCTTTTTAAAAATACCCGCCCGAAACCTTCATATAGCAGTGGTCCGTTGCATTGTGCGTATTGCAACAGGAAAGCTAAACCCACATTTGGCTATGCATGCCATTTTCGGGCACATAATCGACGTACTTAAAGCCGGGTTCGTCATTGTCGAATACGACACGGAAGACGATACATATACGAGTATAATAATTTACGCTATGTTATTAAACGATATACCTACAGTCCTACACATTATTACTTTCACCTGCAAGTTAGATACACAAAAAAAAATATTATCTGGAATGGTCCATTTATGCAGTCTAACCTAATGTAAACGGTTTTATTCGACTTTACAGCTCTATTCAAAGTGTTTTTTTTTGTCCGAGGCGGGTATACGATTATTCCTTAGAAACTTTAAAAGAACGGACAGTTTGGGATTTCCTGATCATTTGATTGGTTTTAATGACAAACGCGTCATCTTATATGTCGTAGACTATACAAATGTGAGGATAATGACAGTCAATATTACTCGTGTAAATAATAATACTCAATCGATAATGAAAAAAAAAACAATAGATTAATCAGATAAAAAGGCACTTCATCATTTGGAGACATTTGATGTGATATGACGAAAATAATAAGAATAGATACTCTTGAGTCTTGACGTCATTGTACTCGTAAAACAAAGACAACTAGATATTAGGATGTCTGTATTTTAAACATTTTATGTCAGGATGTCAGTATGGTGAAATGTGGGGGCAGACAATAAAAAGCTCCAAGAAAGTGAGTATAAAATATTAGTAACCTATGAAGTTGCCGTCATATAAAATAAATTTAACAACAAACATTTAGTATTAAAAATACATATTTAACTAATTAAAATATTGAACCTTATTATCTAAGCAGTTTTTGCCAATTTAATGGTTTGAAAAACATTGGTTTGAAAAAATCACTTTTCATAAATCCATCAAAACGATAGCGATGAAACTGTCAACTATAAATAACAGGAAAAGAAGCGATATACATCGGCGCCTTTAGCCCGTCCTGTGATTGGTAATCCCTGACTTATTCAAATGGCTTATAACATATTCCAATATGTTTCTCTCGTCACCAGGATTGCTCTACCTACCTATTGGTCAGATCCTCCCCCAGGTCAAGTAAACCAGGATGCACCTGCAGCAGCACCTGCGCGACTCGGAACGAATTTACTGCCACCTGGTGAAGCTTAGGTTCACGCGTAGAGGCTGTGTACCAAATTTGGTTGAGATCGGACCACTGGAAGTCTTCGGACATACGGAAAAACAAATGCACGGCATGCATCAGACTATATGGCCCATCTTAAGTAATACACGGACGGGTCAAAAAAGGGGTTATGATTGTCAAAAAAACAACTAAATCGTTTTCGCCATAAAATTCCGCTAGAAAAATGAGATCTAACAGTTTATTCATATTTTCCACATTTTAAAGATTTTTATATAGGTACTAGGCCAACATTATATGATTGATAAATTTTGTATAGGGTATTTAATTATTCCGACGTAAATATTGCAATATAAAGGTCCAAGATCGTGCTGTACATAATTGCGGGACGGGGGAACAGTGGGTTTCGAAGTGTTCTATGCGCTTATGAAGGATGTCGAACAAATTTTGGGTACCTAACCCAAACTTTTTGTCCCGTAGACCACTTGTCGATTTTGTTTGTTTTCCGTAGAGCTTTGCCTAATAATGAATTTTCCTAAATTTAAAAACTTTTAATGTGTTTTTGACAACTGGCACAGTGCAGATTACTGGAATAGAGTTTTTCGTAAAGTGGACAGTTGTAAAAAAGAAAAACATATACAATATTATTCGTAGCTTTATTGAAAATAACTTAAATTTTGCTCGGCTAAGCGATCACGACCTAGAAGTTTAAATTATTTGAGAAAGCCACATATAACTGCCCATGTAGCACTATCTCCCTTGCTCATTCATGTGATGCGTCTATCCGACTCACTCGCAAAGATACCCGTTGAAGCGCAATATATTAATATATCTCGCTCGCACCTTCTTTCGTTAGTCATGTGCGTTGGCCTCTCCAATCGACTAGTGATGGAATTTGAGTTGAGTGTTTATTTCCCTACACGACACTTGTGGCGCGCGCGTTTGTTATAAGTTTAAAATACTACACTGTAGACACAATCTATTTTAGGTGTTACAGGAAATTTACGGAACATCTAAACGTTTATGATGACCTGCCAAAAGAAATCTTTTTTCGCTGACACGGACCCCCCTGAAATTTGAAATCGACCCCTGGGGGTCCATATAGACCACTTTGGGAATCACTGATGTAGAAGCTAATTCCGTAGAAAATGAAAGGGTCTGACATGTTGAGTGACACTGATCACGTTATTGCTTTTTAATGACAAAACGCCACCTTATTATTTCGTCTACCATACAAACGTAAATATCACATTCTTAATTATGCTGTTTTGAAGTTTGTACGCTGTTTTTTTAAAAACCTACACAAAAACATGAAATTCCGTGACTCCAAAGATAGTTGACAATCTAAAGTTTTGGCTGTCGTGACATTCTATTAAAAATAATCACTTTAAAATGAAAATCAAATGATAGAAGCAAGGCATCCTCATGACATTTCAATTATTAATAGCAACGCATTTATACATACATTATTTACACACTCACATATCTGACAACAAAAATTACAAATATGTTTACTAGTGAATTCAGATATATTTTATAATTATTTACGTCTGCTCTTAAAATGGTTTATTGATTATTTTCTTTGTTTTTTTTTCTTTCAATTTTATCTTTTAGCTTATATTTTTATTTTCCAACTATTCAATAAATAATTTATAATACACTATTTTATCACAACAATTTGGTAACCAATTAGATCAAAGATTATGAAACCATTAAATTAGAAAACATCTTTGTATAAAAATACATATTAAACTGCTATTATATAAATTGTGCATAAAATGCCTCGTTAGGAGTGAATACTCGTAGAATCATTGTGTTTTGAAATAATTCTTATGTATTATTCTTGAATCAAATAAATAAATAAACCCTTTTTCAATTCATCAATGAATTTCTATCGTTGATTAAACGATATTATAATCTATCCTGTGATGTATCGGCACCGTGCTATTCGCAAAACGTTAAACCATTATGGCTCTTTAATGGCCCTTTACACGAGGCCAACTGCAGAGACAATCCACTAAGCCAGGACATTAAGCCGGTCGAATAAAAAAATCAATGCGATTTACACAAAACCTACTATTTAGTGTGTTGTTTTCTGTATACAGTTATATTCTCGGAAGCTTGAAGATATGGATAGGGGTGAAATTGATTTGAGGCCTAGGCTAAAATTGGTTTGACTTGAATGCATACATTATTTTGCATTAAAATCAAATTTATGCATTAAGCATAAATTTGATTTTAATGCAAAAGGTTTTATATTGAAATAGCTTACTGGCTCGTAATGCGCGTTCACACGAAGCCAATACACAAGCCAACCCACCGCGCGTGTGATGGGGAAGGTATTGCCTCCGAAAAATTAGAAATAGTTCTATTTTGATGGACTGGCTTGAGTCAATACAATGAATGCAGTGGACTGTTTCTATTGACACGATGCCAAAATTGGATTGCCTCAGCAATTGAGATGAGATGTAATGGGGAGTTTACACGAACGATTTCTAATTTTTCGAAAACAATACCTTCCCCTACCGCACGCGCGGTGGATTGGCTTGTGTATTGGCATCGTGTGAACGCGCATTCCGAACCAGTAAGCCATTCCAATAGTCGTTTGCCGGAAGCACGTATTTTTTGATTTTGGGATTTTGAGTAGTCGTTATCTATTCTAAACCAATAGGTAACATCAGTTTGTATTCAAGAATCAAGCCGGCGACGCCAGGTTTTAAGTGCTGCATAACCAGGTTATAACTAAATGGACTTCCGAAATGAACTCTCTAAATAGTAGCCTATTTGTAAATGACATTGCATTTTTATTCGACTGTAAAAGGCCTCGTGTAAAAAGGCCATTATACGTATGTCGCTATCGCTATGACCAAAATTGTATGAAGTAACTAAAATTCGTTATAATACCTCCGGGATTTTAGACAAGACAAAAGGCCGCGCTCTACTCGCCCTTCTTGGGAAAGAAAGGGATAGAAGTATGTATGTTTCAAACTGTCTCAACTAGCGGAGATCGCGTCACTTTCAGCTAATACGAAAATTCGTAAAAGTTAGTTGGATTCGATTTAAAGGTATTTGATCAAATCATTCAAATTCACCAAAATGATCCGCATGCAAGACTATTTCAAAGCAGAAAGTCGATTTTTATCGAATGACAGCCATGCGATGACAGCGCTCATGCCCGCGTTCATGCCCGCGTTCAGTGCAATACGTTTCCAAAGACTAATGATTTCTACTATGAGTAGTGACCGCCTCGTTCAACAGGTAGTTTTATTAAGTAGCGATCCATCCGCTGAACGCAGTCTCCTTTCAACAGGGCCGATTTTTGTGCCTGCTATTATATTTTGACAGTTGATAGCCGCTAAATTGTCCTTACATCAGACGAATTTCGGTACATAACCGATAACGAAGTACCTAGGATACCAATAACTACAACGAGAGACGATACATCATAGGGCTGATTATCAGATTTCGGTCCATAACCGATAGCGAAGTACGATAGCGAATAGCTACAGTGAGACGATACTTCTTACGACTGATTGTCTTGAATGAACCAACTACTCGAGATTAAATAAATGAAGTAATTGAATAGAAACTTTGAAAAGATCTTCAATAGAGATTTAGAGTATGAATACCTACTACAAAGATAAGCGCGCAAGATAAACCAGTACCTAAGTATATTATGGATCGTATGAAACGGATATAACAATCGCAAGTGGACTGTAAAGTGGGACGGAACAAAGAATTTATCAGAAGATAAGAAATTAACTTGAAACACTTGAAATAAGTAAAATTTAATGAAAATCGGTAGGTTGTAAAACTTCCGCGATTTTAAGACATTTTAATTGAAAGAAAAACGGATCCTTACCACGTGGGGCTGATAAATAGTTTTCCCGACTTTTCGACAAAGTTTAATTTGCCGTTTCACGGGTGCAATAACACGACTACTGCGTACGCTGCGTGCGGCACTCTACGTTCATTGGGTAGATAATTAGATTCAGCAATGAAAGCAATAAATGGTTTGACGTGAATTTAGAAAATCGTCTGTGAACACATTCCACATTCCTGTGGTCGGCGATGAGAACTTCTTAATTAGAGGGTTGCATTACTGGAAAGTATGAAATGTTCATCTCGATTGAAGTGTGGAGTTCTTCTGATTTCGATTGCTTTCTTGATCATTCGCAGGAAAAAGAATGGTCCTTTTGAGAGCACAATTGAAGTATGAAACTGTAACCAATGTTTCGGTCCATTGTCTGATATGCAGTGAGAAATATCCGGGCTAGAATGAGTACTATCTCAGATAGATGGTGATGGGTAAAAACAACGAATGCAACAATAAAGTTGTATATCCTTTTAAATTAATAATACCCATTAATCTAGCAAATACTAAGAGACACATTATAATTATTACAACATGGCATATAATGCAAGATAAGGTTGCACTGAAACAATATTCAGTGACCACGACCGTCTGAATATCGACTGTTTTCTCAGTGTGCTCTCGCAGATTGATGATTTTCTCACTAGACGTTTCTCATCGCCTTCATGTGTTATATTACTCAAGTCATAATGAAGCGTTTCGTCTATCCAACACTTACGTCGGTCTTATCAGCCCACAGCCACACCCGATTTTGTAAAAAAAACAGGGGTTTGCAGTGGCAGTACATCTTTCACGAGCCTCATGAATTAAACTATGCTTGGAGACCGTCTAAAGTTCGTTTTAATGCTATACCTGTTGAGCATATTTTTATTCCGATCTGTACCGTTAACATGTACATATACGCCTTAACATAAGATAGCATATATCGTCGCCTTAAGCGAAATTATTATTTCATATGTAAACTGTCCATACGAGAATATTCAAAATACCTATGTCGCAACACGCGACTTCAGAAATAAATAACAAACGCTAGATAATAG
>JAOPUG010159594.1:0-10979 GCA_027564375.1 Micropterix facetella | reverse complement strand
CTCGAAAATATAGCGGATCCGAAGCGTCCTTTACTCGGAATGCCACCTGAGACCGGGTGGCCAACGGATCGTTTCTAAGTATAGGTGACGCCAGGTCAACAACTACCCCTGCGTCTTAGGTCGAATTATGCTTCCAGACTCCCCCGGCTATTCGTCAGTTGAGCAAGGCCGGTGAACCGACCAATACACCAACCATCCTGGGCCGCCCGAGGTGTTCCCCCAGATCAGCCGCATAGCGGGTTCACCGGGTTAGTCCATCTTCGGGGAGGTTGCGGGATAGGTGTTAAGCCATGTGTCGGGCCGACCACAAAGGGGACAAAGACAAATTTACGTTCCAAGCTCCACCTCAGCCCGCGAGAGGCCAACTCCTTACCACTAGACACTGGGTATTTTCAAACTTAGTGGGGTCCCTCGTGCCCTCGCTCCCAGGTGTTGTCGGATTCCTCCGACCCTTCTGGTCGCGGGTTCCAAGTTACATGCGCGGTTTGCTACGTTAAGTAAGCTGTGATTCCTCGCTGGAATTATCGCGGATACGAGGCGCCCTTTGCTCGGTGTTGCCACCCGAGATCGGGTGGCACACGTGTCGTTTCTAAGGGTAGATAGATTAAAATATCTAACTACCCCCGCTCTTTTAGGTCGCATTGCGCTTCCAAACTCCCCCAGAAATTCGTCAGTTGTGCAAGGCCGGTAATCCGACCAATACATTAACCGTCCGAGGTGTTACCCCAGGTCCGACCGCAAAGCGGGTTTCTCCGGATTAGTCCCTCTTCGAAGAAGCTGCCGGATAATAATATGGTCATATGGCCCGAGCTGCACTTGCCCTATTAGGTTCCCGGGAAGGGCAATACGTTAGAGCGGAAAGTGAATAGTCGCATAGTCGACATTTCTATTCATGATTACCCTTATTATATTAACACAAACAACATATTTATATTCTGCAGGTGACATTAAAAAAATAAATATTAAACAAAAAGCATGGGGACACTTAATAAAGAACTACACAAGGATACAAATAATTCATTTCTCACTTATACGGACACTCTACCCTCACATCCTTCATAACGCTACATTTGCATAAATCGACTTAAACAATTTATCAGTTTTACTTCTTTATTAACGCGTATTATTTTGTAAACGTGAAATTTCATGAACGCTGTATATTTTTTCTGAATAACAATAATTTTAAATATATAGGTATGGATAATAATACCGGACCATCCCAAGATGAAATCGGTAGGAAATAGCAATGAATAATAAATACCCAAACCATTTCCAGTATAGAAACCTTAAAACAAGTTTCTGTATTTTTTCAGGGTGAATATGTATATGTATGTAGATATTCTTTTGTGACGGACTCTAAATCGTGCATTTACATCCATTCGACTACTTACAATTGTGGTGAATAGAAGGCGCATAAAGTCATGACCAGTTCCTCCTTTCCTCTGCTTCTTCCTTTCCCAACTGCATCTCATTTCTTTGGGCATTACAGAGTGGCCTAAAATACTTTCATGCTGACAGGTCCTCATCAAATGCTATTTGCAGAATCCACGAAGGTCCCGTCCCGAATATTTACGCCATATCTACCAAGTAATCTCCTGCGATTCTCTCTCGAATAATGCTGGGCACGCAAAGATAACAATTCCGCTGCGTCATCCTCCATTCCCCAGTCCTGACAAGTTCAGGACTGGGTTCAGTTTTTCCCCAGTCCTGACAAGTTCCCCAGTCCTGACAAGTTTAGACGTTCAGTTTTTCCATGAAGTCGAAAGCCGAACTTTTGTCGACTCTTTCGTTTGAGTCGCTTATTGACGGTTCCGTGGGTATTGCATATACTTTTTGACAGCCCAATAAAATCGACAAATTATAATTACTGGTTAATATCCAGAAAACATAAACACACAAATATTAGCACCCTTGATACTTCGTCAAAAAAAATCTAATGAATATAAATTTAAAATTATGTGAAAACGCGTAAAAACCAAACTACAGCTGACACATTTTTGGCATGATTTATTATTTTTCATACTGATCATATTGTCAGTTAAACTAACCGTATCGGATCATCGCTCGGCTTTGGATTGTTGACTGCCAGCCTCCACAGAATCTGTCGTATGATGTCCAAACAAATAATTCGAACGAATCGGTCGATTTCTGTAATTGTTCGAACGAAATGTCATCGACTTGGCTCTAAGCAAGAGTTGCTCGTTGATCTACAATATATCTCTTTGCCTGCTTGGATTTTGCTGTTCTCTATCTGTCCTTCACACATCCCCTCGTCCTTTCGCGCAGAGCTGTTCTCGTGTACCACTCTGCCAGCGGCAGTATAGGTTCAGGTCCGATTGTGAATTCCTCCGATTCCTCTCACTGGTCTATCTGCTTCTTGATTCCCTGCATTCGATTGTGTCCTTCTACTCTTTGGGGTCTAATGGGGTCGTGCAACTCGGGTCTCAAAGGCCAACTTTGTTCTACCACGGTCGGCCCAAATCACGACTTATACCTATCCGGGAGCCTCTTCGAAGAGGGACGAAACCGATGAACCCGCTGTGCATGGCGGCTGATCTGGGGAAGGCCCTCAGATGAACCTGGATGTCTGAGCACTGGTCGGAAAGCCGGCCTTTGCTTAGCAACCTTCCTGAAGAGGGATCCCCTGTAACCCGGTAATGCAGTGACATGGACTGAGGCATATACACTCAGTGAAAACTTCGGATGGATGGTGGCCTGAGATATTGGTTGATCTGCCGGTCCTTGCTCAACAACGAATAGCCGGTGGAGTTTGGAAGCGCAATGCGACCTAAGGAAGCGGTGATTGTTAGGTATCTTAAGCTATCTATCCTTAGAAACGATACGTTGACTACCCGATCTCGGGCGGCAAGCCGAGTAATGGGCGCCTCTGATCCGCATTAATTCCAGTGAGGAATTTCCGCTTACTCAAGGTAGCCGCGCAAGCGATTTCGAACCTGGAACCGGATGGGAGGTCGGAGAAAGCTGACCAAATCTGGTAGTAAGGGCACGATGGATTGAAAATTTCCAGTGCCTCGCGGTAAGGGTTGGACTCCTACGGGGTGAGGTGGAGCTTGGTACGTAGATTCGTCTTCGTCTTCAAGTCTCTGTGTTTCATCTCGGGGTGATATAACAAAAAGATCGTTAAAACGCTCCGGGGTGTCCGGGTTCGCTCGTAACAGTTGACAAACAACTGTCTTCTTACCCATATCAGGCTAACTCTATTCATTTGCGAGATTAGCTCAAGTACGTGTGGCACTCCTTGGCCATTTAGAGGAGCTTTTGATTTTTAGTGCATGCGTCATTGACCGCCTATCTGAGTATTACTTACAACTATTGCTTACAACTATTGAATATTTCATAACTCCGTTATTATCAATACCAGAATGGAAAACAAAGGTAGGTTTATATTTTTATTGTAAGTCATTTCTAAATAACATTAAGGTTTACAAGTTTAATAATTAAACTGTTAAAATAATGGGTTAAAAATAAAGGCTTGGATTTAATCGAACCTAAAAATCGCGATTATTACAGCCGATAACTAGAACAGCGATGCATTGTTTGTGGCTTCATCAAGATGAAATTTGGAAATGTATATGATACCATGTATCAATCAGATTTTTTTATTTGTAATTAGTTTATTATTGTTATTATTAGGAACCATGAATTCTGCCTAATTAATAGTAGGCACAATAGATTGCGGGCAGCAGTAGTTTCGCCTCGCATACATTATGATACCGTGCGGCCGCTTAACCTCTCCTTGGAGGGTTGGTAGGAGAAAATAGGAGAGATTTAGAGGGGGTTAAATAAAACAGGACCCGCAAGATAAGTGGCGTATTTATGAACTCATTTTGACGTCCAAGAACCAAAAGGCAGTGGAGTTACGAGTGTTCATATTTTGATATAAACGGCGAAGGCTTCTACACATATATCAGACGTATGCGTAAAATGAGAGATGGGACGAACATAAAAACGTTTTTAGTGTGTCAGAGCACTCATTTTGTTTCAAAGGGCCCATTTCGCTGATTTCAAAACACTCGGATTGTTTGTTATTTTAAACGATGATGTGAAAATGAGCAAAACAGACCAGTCTACCCCTCATAGATTGATTTTTTTCGCCGGAAGCCAAAGTAAATAGAGTGGCTGGGCGTTGTTTATTTTTCAGGGAAAATTGCAGCCTGTCTGAGAGAAACTCTTCCGTCCGTTCACTTGTTTGTGCTATGGAAAATCAATTTTTGCTACAGTAAAAGTGTCAACTAATCAATTTATAGAGGGAAATTACGAATATATACCCGCTTACAAGACAAATTATAAATGGAGAGTAAAATGAGAAGAGATATTGAAAGATGATATGTTAGAGAAAGAGCAAAAAGCATCTATCGCTTTACTTCTCGCTACCAGTGCAATTGCTAGTTTGTTTTTTTTTCTATTTCATGTCAATCTTTCTGTCAAAAAACTATATAACTTATTCTATATTAAGATATACAGTAAATTTACAGTTTCAGCATACTATTTAATAATCATATTGTTTTAAATCTCATTTGCTCTAACCATGTCGAGTGAGGCAACCTATCCCATGACCAGGGTTGTTTAGCGCAGCTTTTGGGGTAGGCATTCGCAATACGATTCAAGTTCAAATAACTTGTTAATTGAATTGGGATAAAAAAAATATATTGAAAAGTATCAAAGTGAGAGAGTAATAAAATGAGAAAAAATATACAAATTTATAATGTAGGCTAATAAAAGCGTCTACTTACATGCAATTAAATCATAAAAAATATAAACATAAAACAACGTATTATCATCTTTCCAAGGGACTTTTACAGTATAGTTCTATTAAAATCGCAGTGTATTGTTTCTGGTTTCTCCTTTAACTTTTCGATAAGGATTTTTCCATTTTATGATTTAACTATGCATGTAGTCACTGTCTGCTTCCAAGTTAATAAACCCTCGTTGATTGTTTTCAAATCTAAAGTAATAGGTTTTATCTGAACTTATGTGTCTAATAATATAGCCTCGTATTCTTTGGCTTATTACAGACGAATTGTTATACGACAGCAACCAACACCCAACCTTAAATTAAATCTGGAAGAAGCCATGGCCATAAGGCAATAGAACATGTCGATGCCATAAAATAGCTAGGACTTCTAATGTACATATTAATAATCACAGCATGTGCATAGCTCTACAGTACTGACTTTCACTAGCTCTTCAAACATATTTTTCTATCAAGTATTTAACTTTCAATTCTGCATCAACTACTCGCGAAATTCGGATCACCTGTGAAACCTTTCAAAATCTATAGGAATACAAGGCCGGAAGCGCATCTTTAAATCGACAACTTTTAGGACAAATCCCAGGCAGCTACCCTACATTTTCACACAAAAGTAGACTAGAATATTGTCTCAACCGCCCAAGAATACAGATCTGTCAAAAAGTGTAGGGTTGTCAATGTGGATTTTTCCCCCAAATTCGGGAAAATCTTGAGAAAGAGAGAAAGAACACAAATATTTTTTAATAGTTGGAATTATTGTTATCACGGCTTCATACTCCCAACGCTGAAAATACACGCGTCACTTTTGACTCTGCGTCTGCATCGCATTGCATGCAACATATGTACCGAGATCGTTTAGAGTATTAATTCTTCAATCTCTTTAATTCCTTTGCAAATAATAATTCTTTGCGCAAAGTGCTCCGCGGATGGTGTTCACTGTAGTGTAGTTTCCGGTGCAAGATTTTCGACTACGCATGTGCAGAGATCACAGAGGTTGGATATAGGAAACTTGACCAACAGAAAGCTGCCTATGCCGACACCGATTTCACAACCTCAGCAAGATTGTAGAAGCCATATCACTCTGGAGGGAGTGATGGACGAGATAAAGGCATTGTCTTTGAAGGTATCTGCTCTTATCAATTTGGCCGATGATATCTCCTCTCCAAAGTCTGATATCGACGAGTTGAAGAGTTCCGTCAAGAGTATCCACACTACTGCGAACGCTCTCAGTATAAAATTTAAACAAATTGACGATCGGATGGCAACTCTAAAACGGAATCAGGAATCCTTCTCAGATTTGAGTAGTAAATTTCTTGAACTTGAGAAGCGATTTGATGATAAGGAGCAGTTTGAACGCATTAATAATTTGGAAATAAAAGGAGTTCCACAATCACCAAATGAGAACCTGTTTGATATTGTTGCTAAAATTGGATCTAAAGTCAACTATGCAGTGCAAAAGAACGAACTGAATTTCATTGCGAAGATTCCAGCGCGTCAGCAATATTCTCCAAAAGCGATCGTGGTCCGATTTATAAATCGCTATGCAAAGGAAGATTTCATTGTGGCTGTCCGCAAAGCATCACTCACTCCGAGAGACATAAGTCTTGCAGGGCAGAGGAAGAATGTATATGAACAACCATCTTACCATCCGGAACAAAATATTGCTCTCCAAAATGAAATTAATTAAGGCTCAACTCGGATACCAATATGCCTGAGTGAAATATTGCAATTTTTTATGAGAAAAGACATTACTTGCCCGGTTATATCTATACGGTCAGAAGCTAAGTTGGAAAAGTTGTCTTAAAATATTGATTTTTGTTAACCATTTCACTTCTTAAATCAATGAGCACCTCGAATATTTACAATAGTTATGATAGCTATTTTTATTCATTATATTTGAGGACCACGGAACTTTTTATGTAAGCCCTTGGTTTTTGTGCGCTATTGAATTGGTCAAACGTCAGCCGGCCATTTTTTAGCCGTAAGTACTCAGCGTGTTGTATGTCGCATAACCTTAGCACTCAACTTCAGTACAGAATTTAATGTAATTAGTTTTTTAAGCAGAATTTCAGGCGCCGGTACAGGTATCTCGCCTATTATTGCATCTGCAGTAATTTTGCTATATTAATATTGATTGCAGCACTATATTTGTCTTATTGTATTATGACTTCGATTGCAGCAACCGTAATGTCTACCTACTATTTATATGTATTTAAATATCAATTAAGCTTTAGTTTACAATATGGCGGGCCTTAATATTTATTATCAGAATGCAAGAGGACTTCGGACAGTCAAGCTTATTCTTACGAAATCTCGCTCAAATCTTACGTAAATTTCTATAATATAATAGTGATCACCGAGACTTGACTGTTAGAGGGGATATCCGACCACGAGCTTTGTGATGATGGCTATATATTATTCAGACGAGATCGTAACTACGCCTGCACACAGCAGAAATACGACGGTGGAATTATGGCTGCAATCCGGCGCAATTTATTGCTATCGAACAAAAGAATTGGCGATCACAGCAAATGATTTATGTGTGTCTATCTGGACTCATTCGAAGCCAAACTGCAAAATTAATATGTGTACTTACTTGTGTAATCAAAATTTAGAGTTTTCTTTCATAGAGAAATTAGATAACTTTCCAACTAAATTACCAACTATTCTTGTAAGCCATCTTCATGATAAATTTATAATTCTAGGCGATTTCAAAATGAGTAACATAGATTGGCGGTCCTTAGGTGATTCAAATTCAGAACTCGAGCCCTATTGCTTATCTGGACCCAGCCAGCTAATTTTATTGACTACATGAACATGTGTAATCTATCACAGTTCAGTGGTGTACGTAACTTCTACGATACGATTCTTGATCTGGCCTTCAGTACTTATCCGATCTCAGTGGAAACCTGTCTTGATCCACATGTTCCCGAAGATCCATATCATAAATTTCTCTGCATACAATCCTCTTTTGCCAAATATCATGCTTTATGTCGAAATATGATAATAAATAAACTAGTACAGTTAAACCTACTGATAGCTGAAATAATAAGAAAAAACACTGAGTCAGGTCTCCACAAAATCGACCCACAACCTGTTTTCTTTTAGCAGCTATATTCTAGAAAAAGGGGTCAATATCAAAATTAGTATTCAAAGTGTTGAAATTTTCGCATACCTTTATAAAATACGAAATAAGAATAGGAAAAAGGGTTATTTTTACGACTAAAAGTATTGGTGAAACATTTGGTAAAGTTTGAGTCTAATTTGTTGATTATGTAGTAGCTATTCAAGTCCTCCTGCAGGAGGGAGACATCACCAGGATTATTTATTGCATCATGAAGTTATTGATTCAGAAGAATCTTCATGTCGTCAGCAAACAAAAGAAATACTGACTTTTTAAAACATGGGCCTATATCCTGAATAAATATTTTGAACAATAGAGGGCCTATTGAAGAGCGCTGTGGGATTTCTGAAGGAATAATAGAACAGCTAGAGGTAAACTCGTTGATAACCACCGCCTGAGACCTATTAAAAATGTAAGAAGAGAACCATCTATATAAGCAGCCTTATATCCCGGCAGATTAGAGTTTTTTCCAGAAGAAGCCATGGTCTATGCGATCGAACGCTTTGCTGAAATCAGTCATAATTAGGTCAACTTCTTTATTACTAGACATGCCTTCAGTGATATAATCATTGGCAAGCAGTAGGTTAGTTATCATTGATCTACCTCTGAAGAAACCATGTTGCTGAGAACTAAAGTAAGGTTTGATAGCCGAATACAATTACATGTACGCGGTTCTCTCCATATTAGAGAAAATACATAATTTTGAAATAAGGTAGTTATTACTAACACATTTTCTAAAGCCTCCTTTATGCATCGAGGACACACACGCCATCGATATATTATATATCGATGACAAACGCTCGTTTCCATATTTCAGGCATAACACCTTCATTCAGCGAACGACGAAAAAGTAGCGACAAGGGCAACGCAATACTGCTAGCACAACTAACAATAAATAGGGGAGCCAGGTCATCTGGTCCAGCCGATTTGTTAGGTCGATTTTTTAAGTAGGCTCAACACATCCTCCTCTTTAATTTCAATATGGCTTATGTCACCGTTGAAGAATACGTTAGGATCGTTATAATTATTGACTGGATCACTCGGAGAATTCTGAAAAAACACCGAAGTGAAGTAAGAGAGAATAATTCACATACGTCTGTGCTATTCGAGGCAGATACCGTCTGTGCCATTCGAGGCATCTACAAAACATTGTAGATGCGACAGACTAGACTTGTGTTACCTTTTATATATGACCAAAACGCTTTGGGATTGGCAATAATTGAGGATTCCGTTTTGTTTATGTCTGTTTTGAAGCATTCATTTTTGCCCATGATGGATAAACGTATGATAGGCTGATAGATTGCCATACGACTTATACTTAAAATTTCCATACTAACAACCCTACAGTTTTTGACAGATCAGTAGTGTTGGGCGGTTGAGACAATATTCAGGTCGACTTATGTGTGAAAATGTAGAGTAGCTGCTTGGAATTTGTCTATAAAGTTGTCGATTTATTGGTGCTGCAAACTCACAATCTTAGCGGTTTCGGCCTTGTATTCCTATAGATCTTGAAAGGTTTCACAGGGGATCCGAATTTCGCGAGAATTGAAAGTTAAATACTTGATAGAAAAATATGTATGAAGAGCTAGTGAAAGTCAATGTTGACAGTACTGTAGAGCTATGCGATCATAGTTATTCTAGTAGGTACCTGGCATAATGATTGCTAGATGTCTTTAAGTGAGTGTATACGAGAACAAGTATTAATAAAATGAGTACTTTAATGCATTTCACTGGACCAATATTGAGCGGTCGGACGAAAGGATGATTAATCAGCACTTGTTGCTGGGCCAAGCTGAAGGTGTCAAGTTTCAGTATGGGGTCGCGATGCATTGCGCCAGGGATGATGTTTCTTTCTACCGATGGCCAGCCTCGTGATGACCCATGACACGAGAATAGACTTCACTTCAAAAAGAGAAATTCCTCGAAACGCATATTCGCTATCGGGTCGGAATGGTTATTTATGGGATTCGGGGAGGATAGAAATAACCGTAGGAAATTAGAAACATGTGAGTTGATCGTTCGGGATGGCGTCTGTGACTGTCCGCTTTCCAGCGAAGCCAAGCACGCTCTCCAGGCCGCAAAATAACGCCTCCAGGTCCGCCGGGAGAATAACCGCCATAGCTTGCAATGTCGACGTGGCACGCAAGGCACTGCACATAGCGATCAAGGAGAGACGCTGACCACAAATAAGCGTAGCTCTTACCGCTTCAGAAATGTTGTCTCTAGCAGCCCAAACACGAGCCGCGTAGGTAATTTGGCGGACGAAGAGACCACGATATATGGTGCGCACAGCAGGAAAGCAGATGCCCCAGCGGTATGCGCGACTTACCCGACTTAATGACACGATATGAGGAAGAGATCGCATGCCTTCTTAGATGCAACCCGTGCATGCTCCCTACAGTAACCGGATGGCTCAAGAATGACACCGAGATAGCGAACCTGGTTAAAAAACTTGGCCGAGTTGCCCCTTACGCGGATATTCGGGTTACGCTGAAGACGTCCCTTCAGCAGCAGTGCTTGAACAGCAACGTCTGAAAACAGGAACGTTAAGCATTACACGGTAAGTTATGTGTGCATGGGCGATTTTCTAAATTTGTGCCAAAATATTCATCGCTACAAACTATACTGGCGCGGCGGCGGCGTCGCAGTGGTAGCAATCGAACTACCCGGCCCAACACCCCAATGAACGGCACGCAGCGTTTCGCAGCAGTCGCACTCTTATTATCTCCGTGAGGTTCATAATGGCTACGTGGAGTCTGGGCTATAATGGCCGCTGTGTTCTGGTCGGCCTAGCTTGCGGAGCAACTCCTATTCAGGAGCCTCCCTGAAAAGGGATCAACCCGGTGAACCCGCTGTGCGGCAGACCCGGGGACGGAAACTCGGGCATGAGCTGGACAGCTGGCGCACGGGTCGGGCAACCGGCCGTGTTGTCACTACTGATTCTGAAGCAGTTTAGAAGTGTATGCTTCTTAAGACAGCGGGGGTAAGTTGTACCTCTAATGCTTAGCCATAGATATGATAGTGTGGGCCACCCGATCTCGGGTGAGAGTTGCCGAGCAAAGGCCGCCCCGTATCCGCTACATC
>JAOPUG010159572.1:0-10981 GCA_027564375.1 Micropterix facetella | reverse complement strand
TCTAAATGATTGTTCCAGGTGAGTTTTTGATCAAAAGTTACTCCCAGATATTTTACCTCCTTGGAGAACGGTATCTGCCTGCCGTTTAGAGTCGGCATGGTCAGTCCCATTCAGTGAGCGTTTGTTAGCTATCATATACCGTCAGTAGTTAACATCGGGCAGAGTAGTTGATATCGAGCGGGACCCAGGAGCGCTATACATTAGGCCAGTGATTTCCAAAGTGGTCTATATGGACCCACTGGTGTTGATTTCTAATTGCAGGGGGTTCATGTCAGTGAGGAAAAAATGGAGATGTACGAGATATAAATGAGAGACCAAGTTAGCGGACCCCATAGGCACGTCATCTTAAACATTTAGGCGTTCCATGAATGTCATATTACACTTAAAACAGATTGTGTGTATAACATAGCATTTTAAAATATTAAATTCAATAAACAAACGCACGCGTTACAAGTACCTTGGAAGGAAATCAACACTCAACTCAAATTGCATCCCTAGTGAATTTGGTAGGACAACGCACATGACTAACTAGGGAAGGTGCTAGCGAGATATGTGAATAAATTGCGCTTCAACGGGTTTCTGCGTGAACGAGTAGGATAAACGAGTCACATTAATGAGCAAGCGAGGTGATTCTGCATGTTTGGCTTGCTCAAATGCTATGTACTTCAAGGTCGTGGACGTTTAGAAATGAATGCGTACCGTGCAATATTTAACTACTTGAAAAGTAGCCACGAATTAAAATTGTGTATGTTTTTATTTTTTTAATTCTGTCCACTTTAATAAAAACCCTATTTAAGTAATCAGCACGGTCACAACTGTCAAAACGCATTGAAAGTTAATAAGTATAGGGAATTTCAATAATTGGCAGGCAGGGAATCTACGAATAACAAAAAAAATCGGCAAGTGGTCTACGGGGCACAAAAGTTTGGGAACCTCTGCATTAGGCAGATCCTCAAAACTCCAAACCTTGACACGAAAAAGCTTCATCCTAGTTTCTTGTACGAACCTAATGTAACCGCAGCCTCAGAAATAACATAGCTACTTTCATCCGCTGAAAGGGGAACTTTAAGGTGCAAAGGCCGCGCGAGAAATAATGCTTCGGCTTGCGGGCGATATATCGCCCTAGCTTATTTGTTCGACCCGCATCAAATTAATTACTTGCCGTAGGGCGGATATTGCCGCCGCCGCCGCCCGCCCTAATATGATGCGCGGGTCAGACACGGAAAGGCTATCGGAGAGCAGCCTGGAGCAATTTACTTAGGCAATCGTAGTACTTTTACAATCGGAGGGACCGTTAGCTCTTTATAATCCCTGAATCTCGATTTGTGTTCAGCGCTTGTAATTATTATGCCGGCAGTACACACTCGACGAGTCAAGGCGAGAGGGGCCGAATGCGGGTATGTATATAGTTTGCTCAGACTGCCTCGCCTCGGTTCGGCTTGGCTCGGGACCGCTCGGGCCACAAGCGGTTTTTCTAGCACGAGTCAAAGGAACACAAGTACGCTCGAACTTCCTAGGTATAAATTCCTTTATAAATATTTTTACTCAAGTATTTTTTAATTGTGTTAATTTACAGTTTATGCGACTAATTAATTGGAGTAGACAAATGCATATGGTAATAATATGGAGTGGACAAATGCAGAATCATTAGATTTTAGAGGCGTATCAATAAGAATCGGGAAAGCATCTAAGAAATAATGGGTGAACCTTAATTTAGTGAAAGCTCAAAATCATCAAATGACATACGAGTAACATTCTTAAAACACTGGATGGTTCTCTGATTTACTTAGATAACTGTTATTCCATTGTTTCTCTGGAAAAGAGAAAAAAAAATACCTGTATCTTTGTATTTATTTAATACAAAAGTATTTACTTAATAAGTAAAAATTGAGGAAGGAAAAGTACATAGGTACCTATTATAATAGTACATCACGTTTAAAAATCCTGGGCGCCTTGGGGGAAGGATGAATAAAAAACAATTAAAAAATAAGACAATAAAAACCTTGTTGTCGATCGATTTACTGATGTCATCTACCATTTCCTACGAGACCAAGGATTCCTAATATTTTTAAAATTCCAAATGTACACATAATTACAGTATGAATATGTACACATAATTACAAATGTACAATAAATAAAAGGCCGCAATAGCGGCAGCATCAATTGCATCCATTGTCGTTGAAGGAACAAGATGGACTGGCCACCTGTACGAGACTACAATAGTGTGTACACGTCCACCTCGGCCTGTAGTCTCGGACGAGCGCCTCGGCCAAGCGCCTCGGCCAAGTGTGTACTACCGGCATTACGATCACTGTCTACATGTTTTAATAATGGAATTATTAGGTCCTTATCTATTACATTGCCGGCCTACAA
Source organism: Micropterix facetella (assembly GCA_027564375.1). Taxonomy (NCBI): domain Eukaryota; kingdom Metazoa; phylum Arthropoda; class Insecta; order Lepidoptera; family Micropterigidae; genus Micropterix; species Micropterix facetella. Next base: position 8,608 of record JAOPUG010159572.1, on the reverse strand, counting down.
AGAAAATTTAAACCCGACAATTTTGTGTTGAAAATGTATATTTAATTTATTGATATTAATTCTCATTTTAATGCCGTAGAGCTCTCATGTTAATCGACGCGTCTTCGAATCATTTAATGCTTTAAAGGTATTTATAACTGCCTTTTCGATAATGATGTTTTCCACTGTAAAAATATATTCAAACTCCGAAAAAGTGGAAATCTATTGGCTTGAGGTCTCGCGAGTACGAAATCTCCAGTCGCAACTCCAGCAACTTTGTGATTGTTTGCTGTGAAGTGTATTAGCGTAATGTGCGTGGTTGAGCGTTGTCGTGAAAAAGCAGTGACGAAGAACGATTAACTAAACTCGGTTATTAAATCGCGAGCTTCTCCACCATCGTTTGCACTTTTTCATAATACACATTTGCTTTAACTGTAGTTCCAGACCACAAGACGCCGTGATGGTTAACACCGGCAATTGACCATCAGATTATCAACACGAGTTTCATCATTCATGCAGCAACAATATTGTTTCTGCTACTTTTTTATTTCAGTTTTACAAAAAAAAAAAAAAGTTTGTATTTAAGGCAGTTCTGCTTAGCACACTATACTTTGTATGTTTTAATGTAATCTAGGACTATGGTATCCTTAATGTTTTTCTGTATTTCATTCTGCATTTCACACTATACGTCCATTCTGTAAGAAGCCAAGAATTGTCCAGGTTGGTACCGAGTCGAAGGCTTTCTCAAAGTCCGCAAATGTCATACATAATTAACAACGGACGAAACCACTGCCAAGCGAAGTAGCTGGGGTTCTTGTGAAAAAAATTAAAGATATTAGCGTAATGCTCTCTGATACGGGCGCGGCGGTAGAGGAAGGACGAGACCGCACATAAATTTCAGGTGGTTTCATGTTTTTACTGCCTTCATTTTATCCACGGAAAAACACAGCACAAGATGAGAGAAACAAAACTCCGCAGTCGGTTATCATTCGCCACTGAATGTTTCCTGCTCGCCTGCCCATTAACAATTTTGGCTTCCTCTCCGGTGTGTTTTTCTAAAGCAGCGCCTGAGAAATAAATCTGCAAATCAGGGTTATTGCGATTCTGGTGATAAATAAATAAAGAAAGTATAGTTTATTTTTTTTGTTTGTGATTTCAAATAAAATAGCATGCCAGTCTACATCGAGATCGCGACAGCCCGAGTCATAGAAGCAAGAGAATATATCCGCTCCGGGAGGCGTATTACCAAACTGTATGTTCCATGGGCGAATCTATACCGGCTACCATCTACATATAATATAGTTTGGGAGGCGTAATAAACGGTGTTTATTGCCTAACTATATTTTCATGGGAATCATGGGACGGATTTTAGGGAAAGAAATCATGGCAGTATAGCCTTTTTGTTCCTTGTGTGTGTAGGTTGTCACTATGAGGATATTATACACGTATTGAGAGAGAAGAATTTTTCTTCGTACATCCCTCCTCTTTCCTTTAGAAATATTATTTACCATGTTTTGGGTTGAATAAATGAATATGTGTCATATTAATTTATTCATTTGTTCAAGCAAATATAAATAACCTAACATTACAGTGTGCATAGCAATCCCAATGCACTACGCACTACAATAATACTATAATGAAGTAAATATTTACAAAGATTTCGTTAAGAAATACATTTTACAATGTTCTAAATACTAACATTGGTAGTAACATTACACTATGTTTAACTGGAGAAGCAGTTTTTTCTTCAATGTCCACAGACAAGTATTAAAAATGTCAATTTCGAAAGGTAGACTGTTCAGTATTTTGATCTTCCTACCAATTGGTCTAACAATTATAATATTTGTACAGTGTACTGGCTGTCTGAACAGTAGATAATTTCGCATCGCTGTATAGTTAACCGGCGCCCACAATGGCATTTTTTTTCAAGTATTTGTGTTATATATTACATCAATGCAACAATTATGTTTACTCAATTTCAACGAAAACCTGATATAGTGGATGAAAACTAATATCAGATTCATGACCAGCGTCCATAAGTTAGTAAATTATGAATAAAAGAACGTTGAAAATAAAATATTGTTCCTCGATAACAACAAAATAAAAAAATATATTGATTTTTAGCTGAACATCAGTTTATCATCTTCATCTTCATTGCTATAAAAAAAAATCTCAGGATGTCCAGATTTTTTACCTTGTAATATTCAGTTTCTAAAATTAAATTTGATCGATAAGCATTAAAAAATAAGAAACGATAATTACTCAAAAAAATATAACTTTTCAATAAAGCTATAATTATTTATTTCTCCAAAATCCGTATCGTCACTCCTTTTATCACTTGGCTTCGAATGTCCTCAAACCATCTGGTACCATCACTCACGCGCTCTGTATAATGTTGATTAATTTAATAATCATATTTTTTAAGTCAAAAATAGGTTTATTCTTCGTTATTCATCATTTTAATGGAATCACAATTTTGCAATAGGCATCGCTTAATTCGTTTATAATCTGCCAAACTGTATTTTGTATTAGTATTTACATGGTTCGCCAATGGAACATAAAGTTTGACAATACGCCTCTAGTCTGAGTCAGTATACTATTATTCAATATATGTCTTTTAAAGAGTCCTCTAAAAGAGTAACTCTTCATACAAACGCCAATGCAAATTACTCTCGAATGAAAAATTATGTATCTTGAAATTCTGTTTAAAGCACGATGATTGAGTAGATAGGTGATAAAATATTTCATTCAAAAGTTATTAAGCTTAAAGAAAAATGATTATTCTATAAAACTTAAAATCATCATCTAAAATGAAATTACTACATTGAATAATTTAATATATTTATATCTGTATATATCATATATGTTAGGGTACTTCTTATTTTTCGACTTTTGAAAAATAACCGCGTCTATCATCTAAAAAACGAACAAATATTTTTAATGAGTTTTAGGGGTCGCTTTCGAAGTCAAAGTTTGAAAAAATATATAAATTTATACCAACAAATTGCATGTACACATATCGCGTAAATGCCTAATTTGAACTCAAAAAGCATGTTTCTTATTCGGAGGCCCTACTTCCCTCTCCCACTCCTCCTCAGCTCAGAACTTGTACTTGAGTGAGTGAGGTAAACTAACTAATGAAACGCGAGCTGTAAGAGAGAGTGCAAGTGTATTATTCTGTTGCCGCTCATCGCATTATCGTTGAATCATGGCGTCTTCTAGTAATTCATCTTTAATGACAAGAAATAAAACAAGTATTTGATTAGTAGGCCAAACATCTGAACGCATGATTCAAATCACGTGCCCGTCGATAAAAGAAATGCTGAGTTTATTTTTCCACTTTAAAATTGAAATGGAACAAACCAACGGTAGTTCAGCAGCTTCTACTCCGTACGACACTATAACAGTGTGGGAATGAGCAGGCATTCCGACAAAATTAAAGAAAGATGTCACAAATACAGATGTTATAAGATGTTAGTGTCAGGACAGTGTTTCAATCAAAATTTTCCCAGTTCCTAAACTTATTCGTGGAACAGGGGATGCATGTGCTTCAGATGTGCATGAAGCTGTTTTGTCCTGGAACTTAAGCGACCAAATATAATGCTTGTGTTTGACCTACTGCGGTAAACACCGGATAAAGAAAGTGCTTATATTATATTAGAGCAGAACATGGAAAAATATATGCTTTGGTTAGCCTGTCGTCACCACCTAATGGAAATAATGATAGAAACAGTCGTAGTACAAGTTCTTCTTGGTCCTTCAAGTGGAACAGTCATACCGTTTTCAAACGATTTAGAACTGTTTGGCCTAATATTGATCATCAGATCCCGACGCTATTAGATTCGTGGAAAATGTAACAAGCATCACAATATCATTCGCTGAAAATCAGCTAAACGAGTGTCAACCTCACGATGATTATAAAAAGTTTTTAAATCTCACAAATATTTTCGGGAGTCGTGCCTAACCAAGAAATATCATTCAGAGCTTCAGATGGTCTGCATCGTGCAAGATGGATGGTAAAGGCAATTTCCTTGGTTTAAATTTTAAATTGACCAGTTTAAATTGACAAAACGAAAACTCAAAGCGATTACTGAAATTTGTGTTTTTGATTTTGTAACCTATGTGAGATGCTGGTTTCAAGCTCCTGCGGCATATGTGGTCTTAAGCCATCTGTGGTACTTGTCCGATGTTGATTTCGCTTTTTTCGACGAAGACATTTCTTTGGAAACCAAACAAAAAAAAATTACCCGCTAAATGAAGAAGGTTTAGACTACAGTACTAAACGCCTAACTTTGGGTGCAAATCACATAGCTGAAAAAAATATCGACGACTTTGTTTCTAGCAATACTTTGAGATTTTTTATATTCTTGGAATTTTGTCAGCCTTTGTGAAAAAAGAAGCTTGCCTTTGGAGAGAAGATGAAGACTACAAAACTACTAGGGACATAGTACCTACGTTGTATGTGAGTTGTGAATGATATTGCGGAGCAGGGCGTGGCGTTAATTGAAGAATATAATAAATTAATCACTACAAACGAAGAACAAATAAAATACCTTCTTTTGGTCGTGAAACAACACAGGCAAATGTACCCTAATATTTACAAATAAATCTACATTGTTAGTATATTTCACTAACTTCTTATACTCTTAATTGTTTGAAACCCCTAACTTGAGATCAAAAATACGAAAAAAATAATTGTATAGTTTTTAAGGTCTTAGAATCAAACGAGAGGGGGACGCGCGAAATTATAAAAAAAAAGACAGAGGTGTCGTGGGACACCCCGATAGGAGCGAAAAAGAAATTTCTTAACAGCACTGTCTTCTGATATCTATCGGGCGTGCCAAGTACTGACTATAGCGGTATCTATACCAGTTTCGACACATTCCGCTAGAAAGCGTCATTAATAATAGCACAAATCCAATTTAATGCATCGTATTGGATAATCGGGGAAGGCTTGGGAAGCGAGGGTTGGGAAGCGGGGTGAAGGGGGCAAGGGGGACAAGAGGGGGGAGGGGTTGTGGGGTGAGGAGGGTTGGGTTGGTTAAGTTAGAGGGGCCGGGGGCAGGGAAACAGGCACTTCTGACGATCAAGTAGCAACCAAGCTACGTAGAACTGCCACAATTAAAAGAAGAAGAAGCGTCTCGCACTTCTGACGGTAAAGCGTCTGAACAAAAGCGTCCCGTTACAGTTTTTGCCAGTTCACTCTTGCCGCGCGTAATCCCGGTAAAAGAGCTTCGCTCCAAAAAACAGAGGTGTCGTAGGACATCCGATAGGAGCGAAGCTCTTTGCTTGCAACATTCTAGAACATTCTCGATCCTTCTAGAAAATTCATTGTCACTGCTATCTGCCATCTATCGGGCGTGACAAGTACTGATTATAGCGGTATCTACACTAGTATCGTTACAGTCCGCTAGAGAGGGTCAATAATAATAATTAAGTTGGAGGAGCCTGGGGGGAGGGGTACAGGCATTTATGATGATCAAGCATCTGACCAAAAACCGTCCGGTTACACTTTTTGTCGGCTCACTCTCGTAACCTCGGTAAAAGAGCTTCTCCCCACAAAAATTTATGGGGAGGAGGCCAAATAAGAAGTACCGTAATATAGGTGTTTTTTGGAGGTGTACAATTTAGACCCTTACAACTATAAAATGAAATAAAAAACATAAAAATAATGTTAAAGGCTATGTTGTTGACTTCATTTCAAAGAGAATTTTATGATAATAGTGTTTAAACATGATTTCGGGTATATAGACACAATGGCTGGCTCGAATGGCTGGTTCGACCACTTGATCGAGCAATTGAGGCCGTATATCGGCAATTACGCGGCGAATATTGACTTCCAAGTGATCCAACGTCAGTGGTTTACCGGCTTAGACTTGTGACTTCACATATCCCCAAAGAAAATAATCCATAGGTGTGAGATCACACGATCGTGGACGCCAGTTCACAGGTCCTTAAATGCGAAATATGTACTCATGGATGTTTCCCGGAATAAATTGATAGTGTCGCACGCTGTATGGCATATTCTAGCATGTCTAGTCATGCTAAAATGGCAAACCAAACTGAGCATTTGTCAGCTGTCAACTGCCAAATTGGCTGTCGTTTGAAAAAATGTCGTCAATATAAAAACCAAACCTCTAAAAAAAACACCCTATATAAGTATATACTTTATGGCTTGCACAAAATGGCAATCGTCCACATAATAGGGGCGTTAAAAGATCGACACAATATTGGGTAGTAGAGACGGCCTATATATTGTCTATGATAATCGTTCTTCCCCGAATATTAAAGGTGCTGATCTTTCTCATAGACCTAGACCCCCCCCCTGCCCACTTGCCCTCATTTTACGTACCACGCGGACCTTAGACGGGTGAGCTTACATTTTTGTATTTTTTTTATTATTTCACAAACTATGCGACCACATAACATGATGTGAAGGGCAAATTTTATTTTTCCGATATTTCCAAGATGATAAAATGATAAGTACACTTAAAGATCATCTTATAATTTTCACTCAAATCAAATCAAGTTTAATGTCTTTAAAACCATATATATATATATAGTTATATATAGACACGATACCATATATATATCGACAGAATATTCCTACATAATAATTTGAATTAAATCTAAAGATCAAACCATTGATAACCTAATCGACATAATATTTTATTAAATAGCCGATTAAGATTAAAATAATTTAAAAAACTTATAATACAGGTTATTGATGAGTCTCATCGCATAAAATAGTTTTAGGATTAAATACCTAAAATTACGCTTTAAATAATGAATTGATATAATTAATACCAAGTTAGTATAAAACACTTTAGCGTAAATTATCAATTAACTGTGGTTAGATAGGAAATGATATGGCCCTACAAATACAAAATATAATTCTTTTATTGTAGAGAAAAAAATATATTCGTAATTATACAATAGTCAATAAAATTGTATAAATGTTTACCTAAATGAAGAAAATCAAAATGGAAATAGTTATTCATGTAATTATAATTCGTGTATATCATATAATTCTCTTTCAATAATATATAATTTTAATTTGGACTTTAAATGGGATGTTTTCCCTTTTCTACATATAATTTAATTATTTTCTGTGAATTTATTATAACAGACCATTCCCATGTAGTATTAAATTATGCCTACCTCTGGTAAAATGAGAATAAAATTTCTTTTGTCTTCCGCTTTCCTATATATTTTTATATCAATATAGTATGCAGCCAAAGACATATAATGACGGTAGAATGACTATACTGTAAGTACTGATATGATGACGATACGATTTAGTACGATCAAGATTAATCAGAATTCTTATGGCTCGTTTTTGGAGAGAGAAAATATTATATATAAGATAAACGAATTTACCGCATGAAATTTATAACAACCGACGTTTCGGCGATGCTGCAACCGCCGTTGTCCAAGGTAGACTACCCTGTGAGTCAGTCTACACTAAACATATTTTCTCTCAAAGACTATTGCGGTAAAACAACCGCAATAGTCTTTGAGAGAAAATATGTTGCCTTAGCGATACATTACGACCAGAAGGGAATCCCATGACAGAGAATTGACTCGAAATAAGCAAAGTATGTATATTGTTTTGGTATATTTTACGCCGATCAATTTGCTTATCTGTCGTAGTATTTGCAAGAACCGGAAAGCCTGTTGCTAAATACCTCTACGTGAGCATTCCATCTTAGGTTTTCATCTAAAACTAAACAGAGAAATTTGTGGTTTTTTATATTTGCTTATTTTTATTTTTAAAATAAAAAAATATACGTTAAAAATACTTCGTTATTTTTAAAATTATATTTCCTACATTTATTTTTAACATAAAAAAACGTTATTGTGGCCTAAATATAAAAGAGATGTATAATGTGTTGTTGTTTTTTTTTATTTACTGATGACTATTCTTTTTGCAGTAAATTATTTTTACTTAGATATGTACCTATATTCAATGATTTGGTAAGAGCGCGCCGATAAAAAAGCCAAGCAGCGCTTTTTCTTCGACTTGCTTTACACATATTGAGATTTCGAACTAAAAACTTAATTTTATTAAAATAAAATATAGCCTATATTACTTAGCGATAGTGTAGCTTTCTATAACTAAAAAAAAATTAGAATTGGTTCCTTAGTTCCAGAGATTGCCTCTAACGTACAAGGAAACAAACAAACACATTTTACGTCTTCAGAATACTGGTATATATTACGTGTTGTGTATGTGTTAGTATATGAGGTATCTGTTGTTATAATTTATATATAGGTACTTATTTCATATCATGTAATTCAATATGTAGTATTTATAGATGTTATCTTGATGGCCGTCTGTACTGTACTACGGATCATCCGCTTAAACACAAGCATCAACTTATGCGACACAGGCTTAGCCTTATTTACGGTACGGTTTATAAAAGGTACTATTTCACACTATTACATTTTGTAAATCAGCTAGTAAATTTGGCTTTGTGATAATTCTTTATTTTTCCTTAGTAGGTAATTCTTTGAGTCATTAAATTATTAAAATTTAAAAACAAAACGTTTTTTATTTATTTATTTATTTAGGGAAAAGCACAATATTAATAACTGCAGTATATAATTACATATTCATTTAAAACAG
>JAOPUG010159569.1:0-10982 GCA_027564375.1 Micropterix facetella | reverse complement strand
TATAGTACTGGGTTAGGACAATATATTGTGCAAAAACTAATGACTGAGATTCAGAATGTCTACGAAGAAACAAGATTCTCAGTTTTCTGCGACAATTTCTTCACAGGATGACCGCTGATAACACCAATGAAAGATATAAATATATTAGTGACGGGTACAGTACGTGGTAATAGCACTGAAAAGTGTCCTTTGAAAAGCAATAAGCTATGCAAGAAGAAACAGTGAGGGTGCCATGATAGTCGGCTCGATCTAAACAGTGGCATTTGTGCAGTACGCTGGAACGATAACAGTGTAGTGACTGTTATCCAGTGAATATGGCATGGAACCTATACGAACTGCAAGGATATCCTCAGCTACTCAAAAACAAGACTTAAATGTGCCACAACCTAACGTTGTATACCAATATAATCGTTGTATGGGAGGGGTTGATCGGTTGGATGCAAACATCGGTACCTATCGAAGAGCAATGAGGGGCAAAAGGTGGTATATTCCCTTACTTTTCTGGTTTATAGATAGACGTTGCGGTCAGCAATTTTATTCTACCCTGCTAGCTCGTAATTTCTAAAAGGTTATAGATATGCTGGAGTTTCGACATAGCATTGCCCGAAGCTTACTTCAAAAGTATGGCAATGATAAACAGCGTCCGGGGCCTAGCAAACGTGTAACTACGAATATTCCTACAACTGTACGAAAGCATAACACCGAGCACACGATTGCCAAGACACCAAGTAGACTGCGATGTGCCACAGTCACTTTTTGTCAAAAATGTGAAGTAAATTTATATTCTAAATGTTTTTCTGCATTTCATTCCTAATTTTTTACTATGATTTCATGTGGGAATAATAATAAATATTAAATTAACTCATTATAGCATTTTTGTTTGAATTACCTATAATGAATGTAGGATATTTGCCCGTTGTTTCGTTTACGAACACTTCTAAAATACCTACTTAACAAAAAAATATATACTAAAACTAGTGAGTAGGGACCTATCAACATAAACATATCTAAAAATAACCAAAATCGAGACCCCAAAATAGTTCTGGGCATATATGGGTTAATGAATTATTTTTACGATAGCTGTACTTTAAAATAGTCCAAATAGATATTTTCATGCGATTTCGCACAGTTTTATAAATTGGAACAAAGTTGTAAAAAGCAAAGACAACAATGGTCCAAAATTTAAAAATAAAGTTATTGAATATTATCATAGCTAGAACAATATTAATTATGTTATGCCATTAGTTATCTACTTAGGTAACTATTAGTCCATACTGGGTCTTTCTAACGCATTTGAATTTTCTTATATTTGGCCGTGAATCAAAAAATCGAAAAACTAGACTATTATAGTTGTAAGGTTTTACGGTACTAATTTTAAACACATCCATGGAGAAGTGGAAGAGTAAACGATAGGAGGGGAGTGATTCGTGTATAATATCGTACAAGAAAGGCTTCGTCGGCCAGGATCTGTCTATTCAAAAGTAGCTCTACCTTGTAGACTTCCGCTCGACTCTCGTACGTCTCAATTCCCATGTAATATCCAGGTGCTGCCACCTTAGAGCATTATAGAGCATTATAATAGAGGGTTATATGTATGAGCATGTGTTATAATGCCTTCAAATGAACATTATAACAGAGGAGCGTTATAAAATAAATAAATAAATTGTATATATACTTGATAATCTGAGAGCCGACTAAATAGATATTAAATCACGAGATCGTAGGTCAAATTTCGATAGCCGTATAATGCTCGCCAAATCGCTTGTTTACACTAAATAGCACGGCTTTGCACGTACGATTATATCACTAGAAAAAGCGACACGCTGTCTAACCTGTTACGTTACGTCCAGTGTCGAAATATGCCAATTTAGGCGTTTACACAATCTTTTAATTAAATTAAATAAACAAATCAATTCACTTTGTGTGCATTCTGATAAACAACGCGAAACGCGACTGATTCACGAACAGACTGTTTAGTCACTGAAAAATCATGTATAAACTCAACTAACAATATTGTTTATAGGTTTATATGTATTTAATTAGTGGGGGCATTTGGGCGACAGGAGCCACATTAAAAAAAAATATAATTTTCTGAATTGTGGAAATTAAATTAAATACCTAGGTAGGTACCTAAAATAAACGTAATAAAAACATAAAAACCTTCGTTTCGTTCCCAATTAATTTTAGAAATGCATATAGCGCTGAACCTTACGAGATTTCATTCAAATCTGGAAAATTCGTCACAACCAGGGGACATCGTGAGAAAAGGTAACAATACTAAAACAACGGGAACTTGCACATTTCCGGCAAATATATTATACGCCAACGCCATCTATTAGATGCTCGTGAAATTTTTAGGCTTGTTGCAGCGACATATTTTGAGTCGACCTGAAGCAGTACAAAGGGATATCACTAGACAGCAATGCTGTCGCATCAAATAATTTAATAATGCCTTTAATTTAATTTGAATGTTATGATTTAGTTATATTTAATACGTAATTTGTCACTGTTTAAAATTCATTTCCTTAATTTTCCGTATAAAAATAACGAGAATGAGAGAAATTCGTTACGGTGGCACAATTGCAATTACGTATGAAACAATGGCAACATTATCCTTGCTTGCTATCAGGATGTAATTCGAAAAATATTTATACGATACGATAATAATATACTCATACTCATATTCGTCTTGCTGGTTGATTTCGTTTTCGTGAGAAGTAATGTAAGTACGAACGGATAATTATTATGCATTCTTTAATTTTTTCTCGAATCTAAATAAAAACACTAAACATTTAGACGATTTCCCATGTTACAACTCTACATTTCATCATGTATTTAGGCAATATAATTTGTATAGTCTGCTATGAGGCCAGTGTCTTCCTATGATATAATCATTAGACTGCATCCCTAGCTCGCTTTCTCGCTCGAACACAGCCTAAATGTCAGAAACCCCTAAGAGGGGCCAAAATATAGGGGATGTTTTTTTACACATGGATATTATTTTATAACACTATATCAGATTAACGATATACATATTTCAGGAAAAATAAAATGAGATATGTGATTTTGATATACGTGAGTATACATATAACATATAAACTGTGATAAAATTAAAAATTTTGTACGTTTTTAATAGCATATTTTCTAATTAAATTTCCGTAATTTATACAATATTATTCCGATATAATAGCATATAAACTTTAGTTAATAAATTGACATGGAATTTGCTTCCTAAAAATATATGATTAGCTATGGCTTGCTAAAGCGCCTTTTCTAGTCAATTCCTTAATAAGGTACGGAATCTTGGGCGCGCGAGTCAAACTCGCAATTGACCGGATTTATTTTAATAATTGGTTTTCAGTAATGTGGCTTGAGAACAGGTTTAGATTCCCTTAGATGAGACAATCAATTTTCCAACGATTTACTGCTGCCTTTTCCCAATATACTCGTATCTGTTATTTTCCCCCGATTCTTTGTCCGCTATTCTATAAAATAAGTCTACTCTGCCCCACATAAAATAATAATTCCGTGAAATTTTGATCGTGCATCCCACAGCTAGAGCATCAAACGTCCAACGCAACCCAAATATAAAAAGTCATTAACGGAAATTAACAGTAAATATTTGTTTTCCGGTACTAAAATGGTCTGCCCATTTCAATGGTCAGTCGGTAATATTCGTAAACTTCGCAGTTACAATTATTATTATAAATTATAGCATGTTTCCATAATATTTGTAATTTACATCACTGCAAAGCCTATTTTGATATGTATTTTAATGATGCGATTTGGAAACGAGATACCAAGTAGGTAATATCATTCGCTAATTTATTTTAAATGTAATAGAAGACTATCGTGGTTATTTGACATTATATATAGATAATAGGGAAGGACCGAAATTCGTTTCACATATTCACATTCATTCAGTTTAACCTAATTTCGGTGGTTTGAACCGATGTTCGGCATTCGGCCGAAATTCGGTTCAAATGCCAAACTTTCGATCAAGAAAAACTCAACTATTTTGACTAACTAGCAATTAAACCAGTAAAATAAGTTTATAATTATAGTCATGTATTACTTCTTAGTCCTTTATAATTATTTATTACTAATTTAACAATTAAATATTTTTATAATATCAAATCAAAAACTGAAATTAAATGAGCATTCTTTTATTAATCATTGACATAATTTCACTTCTAAACATTGACTTAATTTATCTCTAAAATTCACTATGTTTTTTTTATTTTCTCAAAGTATTAAATGAAAATAAATCTTATACGTGCTGGTATTTCAAATTTACCAAGGGCAGGTTATGATGCAAAAACACCAAGGATTCAACGTTATCTGGCAGGAATTTGTTCCGTTTTTGTTCATATAGGTATGTTTCTTGCCTCTGAGAAGAGTCGCTCATCAGAATATACCGAGCTTCCAGGAGACGATAAAAATATTTGTGCAAAAACTCATGGATGGGAACTTGTCCTTATTCTTAGACCACCAGCCATATGGACATTGGTCTTTGGGCAACAAAACATCATTCAGATATCTATCTAGTTCTAATGCAATTGGACTTCTGGTGTCTTCTATATTGTGTAGTTTTGCTGCTGCCAGTCTCAATAGCAGCTCCAGAACGTTCAGTGTATGTATTCCTTGTTGAAATGTGAGGAAGATTGAGCTGTCTGGACAACTTCATCGTCACAGCTAGAGCTTTCAATATCCTCGCTCTTTTCGTTCCCGAGAAAGCGCGGTGAAAATAACCGAAGTTCAGCCGACCTTCGGCTGAATTTTGAATTTTCACCGAATGTTCAGCCGAAGTTCGTATTCGGTTCAAGCCACATTCGGCCAATCACTAATAGATAAGATTAGACGAATTTACCGCTTGAAGTTTTTTAGCACCCGGCGTTTCGGCGATTTTGCAACCGCCGTTGCCTAGGGTAGACTGACAACGCCTAGACAACGGCGGTTGCAACATCGCCGACACGTCGTTTGCTAAAAAACTTCACGCGGTAAATTCGTTTAAACTTATCTATTTAAAATTTGTTCGCCTATCCTATTTGCCTAATTTCAGGGAATCTCCGAGATCAGGAAAGAAAGACTCAGGAAAGAATATCTGTCTACATTTGTCATCCTTGCAGCTATCATTGCCACTATATATCATTGTAGGCTACATCTCGCAAAACCATTAGGTAGAATATTAAATATTTCCCCGAAATGATCTTCACGGCAATATCAATAAGCTACACTGGAAATACATAGTTTTGTATTGTTTTTCTTATTTTAAGAACTCTAGGTACGTATAAAGAATTTCTTTGGTGTTGTAACCGCCGTATTCGTATATAGACGCAAAAACAATATCTATAATTCATTTTTGTACATTTTTCACTCACAGTAACATACCGACACGGAACTAAACGACAGAATGATAGCCGAGCAACCGCGGACGCACAATTTTCTCTAATTTCAATCATTAATTGTGAGGCCGTTTAAAGAGACAGAGAACAAAAAGTTGTAAATTGTGGATTTTAAGTTAAATCAACCACAAATATAAAAAAAATCTTTTATCAGTTAATTCAGAGCTAGTCTCTGAATGAGCTTAAAAACGAATTAAATTGTCGCGCTGGTAGCGTTTTGTCGAATCATTTGTTTACGATTTTGTCAAACACGATCGGCAGCTAGGATGGTTACACAAACTTATAACAATAGCTATTAGGTATAATGTGCGATATGTACGATTAGGTATAAAATAGATGAGATTTATATTTCCTCTTATCGTACCCTTATGAATTTCCCGCCCTTCGTAGAGGGTCGAGGTGCTACGCCGCCGTTCCGCCCCCTGATACGTAGTCTGCGAGCGTTCGCCATGTTTTAAATATGTCATTCGTTGAATGAAAAGAAACAGTTTTCATGTACATTTTTGTGGGGGCGGTCGTCGCGCGTGTTGTATCTATCACTACGAGATTGTAATATTACGTTTTCGTGATCAAGTATTTGTACATCGTTAGAAAGTCACCAAGAAAATGAATCCAAATCCTTGACCGGCATTTTTTTCGCGAAGGAAATTGCGAGTTTTCCTATTTTGCAAAATTGAATGAAAAGTTGCAGCGAACGACGTGTGAAAATGCGAAATTGGTGAGTTTAATGGAATATTTATCGTATTCATTTGTTATATTTAGGTAATTATTTCTGACACAAACGTGGATATCGGTTAGGTTAGATGAAAATGAAGATTGCAAATTGCATACAACGACGAGGATACGCGTGCACCTTGCACATGTGTCTTTAGATTATTACGTTTATTAATAGGTATGCAGTCACGAGTATGCTATAATCTCGCATGGCCCCTTGAATGCAATATTGTACATGTTGTGTACCACGAGTAAAAAATAGTAAAACCGGTCGAATGCAAGTTTAACTTGTTGATTTGTTTCTACTTCTCAAAAATTGCGATAGTCACCGACTTCATTTTATGAATTATTATAGTTCTTAAGTAATGACTAAATAAACGTTAATTTGTTGGGATGGATGTGTGGGTAAATATGGTGTGCGCTGACAGAAAAGCATCGTTCACCAAATAACCACTATCAATAAGTTATGTAATAGTTTATTGTTGAGAATATAATATTCAGAAGTACAGTAAAACGTAGGAAGTAAATATAAGGACGGCGTTACAATGATTGAAAAACAAAGTGCACTCGTGTTTGAAAGACCACAAACAGTTCTTTTGGTAACGGTTGCGGCCGTGACGCGCCGCACTTCATATGTTCGTTGCCATGACAACAGTTAAGCTATATTATTATATTATTAGTGATATATTGCAATATTTAAGTATGGTCGCTACAGATGCAAGCGCGCTTAACGATCGTAGTTTTATATGGAATCCACATGATCATATTTATATCACTATTTGGAAAAAAACAACTTTCTTACGTTTTGTATGTTGTAATCATATGATATCGAAGACTGTCGCGGTTGTTTGACATTATAAATAATACTATAAAACGAATTTACCGCGTGAAGTTTATAGACAACGGCTGTTGCAATATTGCCGAAACGTCGGGCGTTACAAACTTCACGCGGTAAATTAGTTTTGTTTATTTTAAGCAATACGGATACTACACTTATTTATACCCTACTAATTGTTTACTAAGCATAGTGGGTTGTAATTCTCTTAAATTGAGCAAAGAAATACTCACCATGGCCTATGCTTCTTAAGCTGGCCCTTGGCAGATTTTTATTAAAAGTCACCTGTTACGGGCGAACCCGTCCACCCGGGAGCGTTTCAACGAACTTTATCGCTCTATCACCCCACGGCGAAGCGCATAGAATTGGGGACGTAGACAAAATCTACGTACCAAGCTCCACCAGTGCCCGTTAGAGTCCAACGCCTTACGACGAGGCACAGGGAATTGCCACCCTGCCGGCAGCCTCACCCCCTAACTTCCAGATTTAGTCGGTTTCCTCCGACCGCCCGTCTGGTTGGAGGTCGCTTGAGCGGTCCTCTACTTCAAGCAAGCGGGATTCCTTACTGGAGTATCGCGGATACGGAGCGTCCTTTACTCGGCATCTAACCCGAGATCAGGTGGCCCACATTCTAAGAATAATCAACTTGAGGTACCTACTTACCCCCGCTTTCTTAAGAAGCATACACTTCTAAACTCCTCCATGTATTATTCAGTAACAGCACGGCCGGTTTTCCCGCCCCGTGCGCAAGCTGTCCAGATCAGCCCGAGTTTCCGTCCCCAGATCCACCGCACAGTGGTTTCACCGGGTTGGTCACTCTTCGGGGAGGCTCCTGGATAGGGGCTGCTCCGAGAGCTGGGCTGACCAAAAGACATATAACGGCCATCGTAGCCCAGACTACACGGAACCATTATGATCCAAATGGCAGAGTTGATAACCCTGGTATGATGGGGAAGATTTGTCTATTTGTTCCTGAAAATTATAATCAAGCTCGGTCGCATAATCTATTTGCGGAGCCGTCCTCGCGACCTAACCTAAATCGGTGAAGCCTGCTTACACACGCCTTACGATACATACATGCTCTAATGTCGGCTCTGTCCAGTAAAGTGATGATATATCTTATATCACTTTACTGGACCTTTAGGTCCAGTAAAGTGATGATATTGTACAATAAACACACAAACTGTTTAAATAATATATGATAGCGCGAGCAGCACCAGATTTTTATTTTTTCTCTTTTTTACAGACCTGTTTTTAAATGGCATGCTGTAAATAAAATTTGTAATTTAATTTGAATATGTTTTAGCCATCTCTGTTTGTATTATATTATAATAACTGTTGTATGGTTTATATGTGTAACTAGTTGATTGTAGCGCACCTGAGGCGCCCGTGGTCAAATAGATCGAATGCTGACATTGCAGGGGCCGTTCATTATAACATTGAAAAAAGATATGTTGAAAATATTGCATTTCATTGTATATAATTATAATATTACCCATTTCTTCCTGCACATGGTTAGCATAGGTAATTCATTTAGAGGTACTTTTTTCATAAATAAAAAAACAATAGAAAAAACAATTTTATTTAGTAATATTTATTATCATACAAAAGAACCATTCCTTACATTTATTTGTTAAAGACTATTTATTTCAAATGTTGGCCCTAACTGCGGCTAAAATGGTCCATCCTGAAGTTCCAACTTTCTATGACGCATTTATTGTCTATGTTATTTTTTTTAAGTACCTCTAAATGAATCACCTATTGTAAAAAAACAAAAGGATCTAAAAAATCGTACCTTCCGTACCCGGTTTGAAACATTGGTTTTCGTGAGATGCCCGAAGTTAAGCAGAGTCGGGCGTGGTCAGAATTTGGGTGATGTACTGCCACTTGACGTTATAATCGGCTGCCTGTAATATAATTGTCGTTAGATATTCGTCGGTGTCGGTGGGGCAATACCGCAAGGAGAAGAAAAAAATAATATATATTTAAATACTATTAGGCAAACCAATGTCAGGTCTCTCAACTTTCGTATAATGTTGACATGACAGTCATATAATATTTTATTTACATTGCTTTGTCTATTTTTACATGAAAATAGATCAAGTTGTTTTATTGTCTATTTTTTTTACCTTGTTGCATATAACGGTCATGCAAACCCGCCAAAGAGATACCCCCTCCGAGACGGTAAACGTCACGCGTTCCAACAAATTCTTTCAATTTCGACATTTTAATGTATTTTTAGAGCGATCCTACCTCATGAGGCCGGCCTCGCACCAATGAGCTAATCCGTCATCGGCCAAAGTGTGGTCGGCGATCGTCGGCCAAACTCGGCATATGTGAAAGAGAGAGAGAACGCGAGATTGACCACCGACATTGTCCGATGACGCACGATAATTACCGACAGCGTTACAAAAAGAAAGAGAACCCGTTATATAGCGCGAAAGAGAACGCGAATTACGAGCGATACGCGATCAGCCAGTGAGTCGGGGATAAGTTTAATTATAAATATCATACTATTAATTATTATTTTATAATGTGCATATCAACGATTTGGTATTACTGTAATGTTGATTTGTGTAAATAAATGCAGGCATCTATAACTGTTCCCAATTTCATGGTGATATATTTAAAAATGTCCAACATAGTCGACGGTACCTATGTATAACTAAAGCCGCGTGTTGCAACACAACATGCAATGCAAGAAATGTCCTTAGTCTGCACGTCCGCGCGCACGAACTACGCACGCTACGAGCATTTGCTACGCGTTCGCCGCGATTCTTGGATTGTAGATTTTTGGACAAACACAAATGACATGCATTGTGCGCGGTGCGTTGAGCCTGGGGGGTTGTTCGTAGCAAAACACCTACATAATGCGAACGTTGCATTGTATGTTGTGTTTCAAATATCTGTACGGGACTTTGGACAGTTGAGATTGTCCATGCTGCGGCTGAACCCGCCATCCATAATGTTATAACGATCGTTGTCGTCTTTTCACTCTAAGATAAGTCGCAAAGACTTTGGGACGTAAACATGATACAGTTAAGCCACTAGGTACCTAGCAGAGTTCTACCTCCAAAAATCAAGGGCACTGCCTAGTCAGTGAGCTCTTCTTCCACTAGACTGGTCATAGCTCGAAGCATGAGCAATTACATACTGTTGCGCACTTTATTCAGTGTCACCGTGGTCGAGTGACCAATGGGCAATTTTAAAAGTAAATGACAACAGGTCTAACTACGTTTCCAGGCACCTCCGGTAATCAACATTGCTTTGCGAGTGCACCACCTGGGGCTTGCCCGAGGGAATTATTTCATTCAATTCACCTCTTCTTGGACACCACAACCTAGGCCAGTGGGGCCCTCGCGCCCTCACTTCTAGATTTGGTCACATTTCTCCGACCACCCGTCTGGTCATACATTCAAACTCGCTTGTGCGTCTTCTACCTTTAAAGCGTCAATTCTTACCGAATTATTTCGGATTCGAGGCGTCTTTTACTTGGCATGCTCACCCTAAAATTGGGTGGACAACAGATCGTTTCTAAGGATAGATATTAAAGGTAAATATCTACCCCCACTATATAGAAAAACATACGCTAATCAGACCCCCCTCCCCAAGATATTCTTCGATTGAGCATCGACCAACTTTGGATAAGACCAAGTTATGGGGGAAAGACCTAATACATAAATAAGAAGGTATTAGGTAGGTATAGGTATATTTTCGAAGGCCCTAGGTAGGTTAGACTTCAGACCCGTTAACAAGGGTTTGATTAGTAGAACCAATAGTAGAATTTAGACTAATGAAACTTTGTAGAATCATCGATTGAGCTGCTTGTCTTTCCAGTCGTCAAAAAGCTATGCAGTTGGATCACCAGACACGAGTGTTTTTACACCTGCAGGGGTTTAAAGCAACTTTTTAGCTTTTAAGCAATTTTAAAGCTTTTAAAGAAATTTTAGAGCAATGGCACATACATTTTATCAATTTATTAAACCTTACAAATGCTTAATTTTATGCTATAATTTAACTCTAGTAAA
>JAOPUG010159531.1:0-10998 GCA_027564375.1 Micropterix facetella | reverse complement strand
CTCCTGATACTTCAGCGCTCGCCCAGTGACACATCAATTAATTGTATTATTTTATTTATTACAATAAAAAACAAACCTTACGACGTACATACCTTAAAATGATCCGGGGTCTGCGCATTAGCCATAACTATCGATTGCCGAACGCTAAATCGGACGCAGTTTACTCGAGTCGTGCATACTAACATTGGCCACTATGGTGGGCGAAGTAATTATTAGTAAAACAAGAAAAAGAAAAAAAATCACACCAGTAAAAATCTAACACTATAAAAAACTACATAATCACATTGTAGCATGAACACTGTGGTTAATTATTGATTAAATAATTCTTACTGCAGAAAATTTATATGAAATCTAATAGGAAGAATTAGTGGATCATAATATATAAAAGGTTGAAATAATATGCCCCAAAATACTAGTGCCTTGCCTACCAGCGCTGAAGCGTTTAAATTCGACTTTGGCGGAATTAAATTATGCTTATTTCTCGTATTTCTCTCAGGTACATCTACCTATTTTGAGCAATTATCTTTGTCTTTATACAAATCTGTTAATAATTTATGATGATATAATGATGTTATTGTCGGTACATACGAGTATTTTTTAACAAATGAAAATGGGTCGGCAAGGCTCATCTCATTTTGTTTTAGCTATTATTTCGCAATACCTACTCTTTTTTGTAGAAGGAATAATATATCTCTACAACAAACATAGCAATATCCCCAAGTTGTAATAGAGTAACGGGAATATACTTACATTTCTGTGATTCGTTTAAAGCTTTTCTTATTATTTGTAACGCATTGCATGCCCGATTTAATTTGGTTTAAGTCCAGTAAATGTTAAGTAAATGCTGATCAATACATATACCCAGAAATATTAATTATTGGTAATGCATAAACATATCTGTTACACGGTTACGACTATGGAGGGGTGAAAAAGTTATGAAAATACTTTTTATGGCATTTAAGATTAAATTATTGCTAGTAAACCACTTATCAAGCTTGCACAATGCATTGTTGGCGTTTATTTTTATTTCTTTAGCAGTTTCGCAGGTTACAATAAGGCTGGTATCATTGGCGAACATTGAAAATATTTGGCAAATTATTAAAAATAGAATTGACCCTAAATTCAATATTGTGGGACTCCGATTTAGCTTTTTATCTGAAAGGAACAGTATTTAGACAAATTCCATTTTGTAATGAATAATTTCAATTCAGTTTGATTCCTCAAACAGGTTTCCAGCCATCCTAAAACAATGTCCACTTTTCTCATAGTAATTTAATTTGTATAATACGAGTAGCATATTGTGACTCGCACAGTCGAATGCTTTAGATAAGTTTAAAAATATCCATTATTTATATATTTGTCCATTATATTTTGATTAATAAATGTCATGAAATCCTTAATCCTTTTATTGGTAGTAGGTAGACATATTTTACCTGTACTCAAATTACCTATCATTTAATACAATACGTTTTTATAAGCTTATTTTTGATTACTGTTTCTATTATTTTTGAGAAACAAGATAAAATTGGTATAGGCTGTATAATTACAAAGGTATTTCTTTTTTTACGCCTTTTTGGCTCGTCCGTAGTATTACGTAGGACGGGCCATATAGTCTGATACATGCTGTGCGTTTGTCTGTCCGTATGTCCGAAGGCTTCCCGTATACCGATCTTCACCAAATTTGGTATGCAGCCTCTCTGGGTGACCCTAAGCAAATTCAATCCGAGTCTTGCAGGTCCTGCTGCAAGTGCATCCTGGTTTACTTGGACTGGAGGAGGATCTGACCAATGGTAGAGAAAGCATAGTGTATACGAGTATTTTTAGAATCGGGGTGACGAAAGAAACTTATTGGAATAGGTTTTAAGCCATTTGGGTGCTGCTACATGTGTATCCTGGTTTACTTGGCCTAGAGGAGGATCTGACCAATATATAGGCGTATATAGGGTATATGGGATATTAGAATCGTGGTGACTATAGACACTTGTTGGATTCAGTTTTAAGCTATGTGTGTGCTGCTGCAGGTGTATCGTGGTTTACTTGGCATGGAGGATCTGACGAATATGTAGAGCAGGCATAGCGTATATGGGTATTTTCTGAATCGTGGTGGCGAAATAAACTTATTGGAATAGGTTTTAAGGCATTTTTTATGTCAGGGATTACCAATCACGGGACAGGCCAAAGTTACCGATATATATCGCTACTTTTCCTATTATTTATAAAGTGGAATAACTTTTGAAAGTTTTAATTCTTCGGGAAAAATACCACTTTCTAACCATTTTTGACCACGAGTACAAATTAAATAAATACCATGATCTCGCAAATGCCGTCACCCGGAACGGCTTCACTATTCACCTTCACGCAGTGGAAGTTGGCGTTCATGGCCTCCCAGCCAAATCTCTATTTCACCTATTTAAGGATCTTGGTCTCTACAGGAAAATAATTAACTCCTTTCCAGAAAAAAATCTAAAACTGCAATTTCCGCATCTGAAATTGCATGGCTTCTAAGAATGAGTGAATGGGTGGTAAAGTGTATGCTCACATGTAGCAAGACAGATGTCCTAAACCTACCACCGCCAGCCATTAGTCCGGAGTCCACCGTTGACCCCCTAGAAGCATAAAATTAGTATTTCGCTGGGCCCGATTTCAGTCAGTGAATTCCATGGCAGCTTCATTTGTATTTACTCACGCTAAGCTAGATAAACTTACGACGGCCAATAATTAAATGAATTACAATCGGAATTATATATCAAACTGGGCAAAAAACCATGACATACTTATTAACCCGACCAAATCCCAGTTGATTGTGATTGGCGAGCAAAAACTGTGGCAGTCGATTGATCCGTCTTCATTACCTCCAGTTTAAAGCGACCACAAAGTCATTGAGTATTCAAAAGTTGCAAAAAACTTGGGCTTACTCATCGACCAAACTCTCTTGTGGCAGGCACAAACTAGTAAAATTAGTAATCATATTTAACAGTACAATCACTGTTACTACCTATTCTGGATTGTATCGATGTTGCATACTTCGAGACAAATGAAGGAATTCTTAATAAACCGGTCGCCTAATAAATGTCTGAGCGAGGTTGATGTTTAACCAGCGCAAATACTTAACACTCGGAATTGCATGCAATGGCTACAGATTCGAAATCGCGGAATTCTACATATCATACCTATGTAGAATACGTCCTTATGTTGGACAATGTGCTCAAACAATACCCTCACCATCTTAATTATTTTATTTTTCTTTTTTATTTATTACTAATCAACATTACAGAAAAACCAATGCATTGAAAATCGAAACTAATAAAGACACAACTAGTAACTATACAAAAAGAATGTCATGTAAAATACTAGCTATCATATACAAATAAATAATTAATTGACTGTAATTTAAAAAGATGAGGGTTGGCGGTAAAAATATTTAAATCTGATGCCATCAAGTTAATGTCATTTAAGCGCCGCAATGCATGCACCAACAAGTTCGATCTGGTAAGGTTAGTGTGTGAGAACAGCTCCACGAAAAGATGTTCGAAGATTGAGTTCGAAGAAATTATTAGGCACGAAAAGATCCACCCTAGCCAGTAAGCTAGAGTTATCAGTTTTACATCAAATCAGAATAAAAATATAGGACATGGTCAGCATTTCTCTTCTGAGACAGAGAGAATTATAGCCAACACTTCTGTACATTTTCCAGCATAAGGATATAGGTATCTTCACGCGGGTTCTAGATAGCTGCATTTGTTTCCATGCAACTTCTAACAATTGACTTGTACAACCTAAATATTATTGAAATGTTTGGATTGCCTTCTCGCAAACCCTAGAAGCTTGAAAGAAGTTTAAGACTATATAGTTGACTAATGTGTTCATTGAAGTTTAACCTGAAGGATAAGGACACCCTGCTAAGAAGTCATGGTCTCCTACTCTGTCAGAATTACATTATTGGCATCCTAAGCCATAATATTTCAATCTGTTTTCACTCCTTCGGACTCTAGCCTCAAATGAAACCCTGCCTGATATCCAGGAGGATAGCAAACCCCAAACAAAACATACATCTGACCAGTCGTAACTTAAGGTTCAAAAACATGGACTCTCACCAAATCATATGAAAATGAACTAGATGTATCGTAACATAAAATACTCTGCAGCATCTACGGTTCTGCGCAGGAAAATTTTGCATGGAGAAGACAAGCAAACGAAGAACTTTATAGCCAGTATGATAATGTGCATGTGAGATTTCTAAAAATCACAAGACTCAGGTGGTTAAGGCGTGTGAAAAGGATAGAAAATAAACAGCTGTTGAAAGGCATTATTTGTGGAAAACCTGAAGAACATCGTAAAGTCGAATGACCAAAACTGCAATGCCGCGATTCTGCGGTAAAAGACCTAAATGAACTTGGAGTCAACATTTGAAACCCCTAAGCCCAGGATATGGTGGAATGATGATGACTCTCATTGATAAATAAAACCCGAAACCACTGTACTGAATACATGGGCCATACTGATAGTTTCTGAAACTGGCCACTTGCATTAAAGATATTAAAAAAGTAATTCCTAATTTATGAAACTCTTTGGCTGTACATTTTATTTTTACGTCTATCCCTTGTTTTTTTTTGTGGTGCCATCTTGAATATTGCGTGTTTACCTAACGATGAATTTAAGTCAAGAAAACTTTCGATGTATGTTTTTTTTTACGAATGTTCTGTGGTTTAAGCCAA
Source organism: Micropterix facetella (assembly GCA_027564375.1). Lineage (NCBI taxonomy): Eukaryota > Metazoa > Arthropoda > Insecta > Lepidoptera > Micropterigidae > Micropterix > Micropterix facetella. Next base: position 6,283 of record JAOPUG010159531.1, on the reverse strand, counting down.
CAAGAATGTTACCAAAGACTTCAATTAGCGTTTGGTGATGAAGCCCCATGTCGTAGCTCAGTATACTTCTGGTATAATTAATTCAAACGTGGACGTATTCATCTCCAAGATGATTCAAGTGAAGGCCGGCCCTGTGACAGCGGTAACAGAAACTAACATTGATACTGTACAACTAATTCAATCAAATAAAAAAATATAATATGTCAGCAAATTTGTACAATATTGAACATTGGCATGAAACAGGTGCAAAATATTTTGCACGTACATCTGAAAGTTCGGAAACTTTGTTTGAGATGGATACCGCATGAGTTAACGGAAGTTTAAAAACGACAGTAAGAGTCAATCGGCAGAGTGGGTCTTTCCATTGGAGAATTTGCCAACGAAAGCGAAGAAAGGTCGAAGCACTGGTAAAATGACCGTTGGTTCTATTTTTAGAAAGACGGGACAATACAGGACAATTTCACCTTAAACCCAAAGAACAATCACTGCCGATTGGTAAGTTAACATTTGCTTGCCCGGTGTTTTAAAAAAAGTTTGTGAAAAATGTCCTCGCAGCAGAGTAGTCCTTCATCACGACAGACAATGCATCCGCCCATTTCGCTAAGATGACAATGGCGTTTTTGAAGGCCTGCTGCTCCAACATGAGGATATAAAAATCTTCACGTGGATTCCAGATAACTAAATTCACCTCCGAGAGACTTCTTACAACTGAGTTGTACAATGTGTATATAACCCGAATGTAATTATTAAAGTGCTTTGATTGTTGTATCACAAGCCCAAGAAGTTTAAATGAAGTCAGATAGTCTGCATATGTGCCCTTAAAGTTTCGCTGAGGATTAAGGAAAATTGATCATGCTGAGTGAAGAGTTGGTGAGTGTCAAAGCAAATGGGCGAACCTGCCGCCTCAGGATATTTCAACAACATGACTACGATTCTCACCGCCCTGGTATAGAAAGTCGTACCTGCCATGGTGACTAGGGAAAATTGTGGTTTGGTGGTGGACTGGTGGTGTGGTGGACTGTGGAAAAGTTTGGTAGTTTTTCTTTCCCTGTTTAACCGCCTTTATTTTTCGAAAGATCCGCATCAGCGAATCTGTAAAACTGGACATTTCATGCCTGTCAAAGGTTACAGTAATCTGCTGAAAATATATTTGGAGATAAATCAGTAATCCGGATAACAAATCACAAATTTTAGTGTGTCCGTCATATCATGTTGGTGCAACTTTAAATAATTAGCGTACAGAATACTGTTAATTTGGAGATAAAGGTTTGGTGACAATTTTATTTAGTTGACGAATGAATTTACCCCTTTATAAAAATACAATCTACTGTGGGAGTATAACCATCATTATATTGGCAATAGATCGAAACAAAATGAACAATTAAACCCTTTTATAAAAATAAAATCTACTACGGGAGTATAACCATCGACATATTGACAGTAGATCGAAACAAAATCAACAGCACATTCCAAATGTCAAAGAGAATAAACAAAACACGGCCACATGTGGCCAGATATTAAAATGAAGGAATGATATACCGCAACTAACAAATACCATTAAATACTACGGACTTTCCTGAAACAAACTTACTATACACATATTGTACCACATGGCCAATGCTTTTAATTTTTTAAATTCAAAATGATTTATACATTGGAATATCTAATGGCAAGGTTTAAAATACCACGGACAAAAGTCGGATAAAGATGAAACAAATCTGTAAATACAGTTTAATTTTTAGTTAAGGGACTGTAAGTTTTTATGCAATCTATGGGATGGGGATGGAATCTAATATGATCCAATACGAGGGTTCAGAAACTTACAGGACGACACTCTCCTCCATAACCTAGTTTTGTGGGGGTGACACCATCTGACAGCCTCCACTTTGCATAAGCTGTGATGACCGTTCTCTCTGATTGAGAAATTAGAATAGGCTAATGATAATGATAAAATTAGAAAAAATAGCCCATTGCAGATACATGCAACAAGAGACAAACAAAATGTATGTATGCACCTATGATTATCATAGGTAAAATTAACCAAGGCAAACCCACACATTGGGCAACCTGGGTTTTTAGTATCAGTTTGTTCACAGTTTGTTCAAAATAAGGTGGGGTAGCCCCAGTGCGAAACCAATTAGAGACGATATCATAGTTGGATAGATGGTACCTACACAGCAGCTCTCTATTTGTACTTACTTAGCTCTTGATAAAATGTTTCAATATTATGGTCACATATTACTAGGTATTTATAGTCCTATCTACAATTTAAAATATAGTTTGATTGTCTCCATCAGTAAAATTACTACCGGAAATAATACCACCGTGGTATCCAAAATATCGCATCTGGCTACGGTTAAGTCGGGGTCGCCATAAAAGAAAATTGACCAATAATATATCTATACAGAAAAAACATTTTTTAAAAACTACCAGCTTTTATTATTCAAAATTTAGCGCTGTTATCTCGATTGTTTTTTATTATTATACGACTACATCCTAACTGCGTAGTAAGAATATTGCATCCACAAATGATTTTGCAGTGGCAACAAAGAAAAATAGACGATAGTCAATAATTAATTAAATGGTGAGTGCGTGAGACTCATTGTCCAATACTGAAAGTGCTAGCAATGGGACAAAATAATATAATACTATGTGTGAAATAAAAACGCTTACTTCAAACTGTCATGAATAGCGGCGGGCATTTTATCACAACACTTTAACGTAGGGCGATCTTCAAAATGTTTTGAATTAACTGGCGTTCACTGGTTTTAAATTTCAACACACTTAAAATATGTTTTCAGCTTTTAAAAAATGGTTAACGGAGAAGATAAACTACACGACGCGAGGTCGACGCCATTTTGAAAAAAAATGTACCACAGACAATAGTTATATAGCATCTACACGTGGGTGACGCCTTAAGCGGAAACGGAAGTGCGAGGTGACTATTGGAAGATTCGTTCATTTGAACGGGTCTAACGATACCAACTAAATGGAATCGAAAGGCGGGCGTTGCGCCATTTTGAATTTTCGTGCTTGCAGTTAATTATTATTTGGGTTAGATATTAAAAAATATTGCAGTATTATATGTATTGAAAAAAACCAATAGAAATATAAGTGCTAATCAGTTGTAGATGTTGTTGGGTAGGTAAGTCAACAAAACAAATCTTTACAGTTTTTTACAAACATTTTTTTCGATTTGATCTGTATAGAATAAGAAAAAGAAAGGATACCAGGATACTTATTATCACAGGCCTCCTTTTTAATCTGTATCGTTCTTTAGAAACAAAAAGAAACGAAATGTGTTATATTCTGACCTGGCTACACTGAACGGTTGCCTGCAGCATAATGCACAATACTATCTCCGTAGAGTTGGGCAGTTAAAATAATATGGCAAACGGACTCAATGATCTTCTTTTATCTAATATAATATGGGATATTATTATTTTGAGGTATATCATTAATCCTTCTACGCAGTTGCTTCATCTTTCGTCAGAGGCATATTATTAATTCTTCTTCGCAGTTGCTTCATCTTTAATCAGCTTTATTGGACACAGCAAAACAGGTAACTGCCGGAGCCAAAAAGTCCAAAAAATCCCGATTGCTTCAACATGCTGTTGGAGGCTTTTAGTATATGCTGTTAATGGCTAGAAAGCCTTGAATATTTGGCGATCATAATATATCTACCTATCTAAGATACGCTCAGGTACCTATTACCATGACACTGATTTATTTTGTAATAGATTTTCAGGACACTTCAGCGATTATACCAGTCGCAGCAAATTCGTTGAGACAATAGATAAATTAACTATATGGAGAAAAATATAACTACCTTGGCATATATGGAGCGAAGGACGAGCGCATTTTTGTTACGCATTCGATTCATGATAGCTGCGTGGAGTTGCCACGAAAGAAAAGAAAAAAGAAGGTCAGCTGCGGAAAATAACAGGTATACTGGTAATAATCGTGTTTTTTACGTTTGATTATAATTTAGATTATTCTAACAAATTCTTGAAGATAGGTATCATAAACTGTAAATGTTTTCTAATCTGTAAAACAAGCCTAGTTTTTTAAAAAGGAAATCGCAAAAGCACCATAGTATATTGATTTATTCTAAAATCAATGGTTATACGAATCATCATGCAAAATTGAAAACATACCTAGCTCAATGATTATTCAAAAAGTACGCTATATGTTTACACGAAAATACATCTGTTTTTTTCAGAATTTTATTATTTATAGATTCACCAAATAAATCGATGTCGCCTTCTTATTTCAGTGCAAAACACCGAATGCGTTGACAGCGGACCATAAAACGACGAAAAGTAACAATACGTATAATGTAAAATATCCATCTTACAAACGAAGGAGAAAATACACCCTTTTTGATGGTGCTTGATGACCGGGGTTCTCGAATTTGTTCTCTGACGAGTATGCAGGCCTTGAGTTGTTTATGTTTCTTTACTTTTGATTAGTTAAATAAGTTTTGTTGTACTGTCTGTTTCCCGAAGAAAATAAAATAAAAATAAAAATGATAATGCTATTACCTCAGCATCTGGAAACTTTTATCTAGTTTTCCTCTTCTTTTTTCCTTCTGGCTATCCACTCAAAGAGGGTGATTTCTACCAGGTTGGGAAACTGGTTTTTAGTGGGACAGCACTAAAACATAGACACAAAACTCACAATACGGAAAACAATAGGAAGTAATTACAAATAACATGAGTACACTGAACAATTAGGTTAAATGGAATTGGGGAGCTATATATACTAGTATATTATTACTATAGGGATATGTCATTGAGGAAGATGAATTTACAGAGGATATTAATGATTTTTGGAGAGTTAAGGGCGAGGAGATGGTCTAAACACAGTAGGAGCTGATTGTGAAGCCCAAAAGGTCCGAAATGGAATTGGGATAATTATTGTTAAGTGGGCAGTTAAAGAAAAGGTGATCAGCAGAGCAGTCTGCATGACCGCAATGGGGGACGGGAGGACGTGAATCTTATGAAGTTGTACGGGGGTGCAGCTGTGGCCAATGCACAATAAGCTAATGACTGCAATCTCTTTGCCAAGTGGCTAACGGTGGAAACACGTTTCTCCTATTCATTCAATGGAAGCCAAAACAAACGGCGGAAGGTGATCTGATCTACCTTCTAATTTATCGATTACTCGTTTGAAAAACTACAAAAATACTAAATTCAAAAACGCGCGCTTTCCCGCTCAAACTATCCAAAAACGCAGCAATTTCAACATTTCTTAAGTTATATTTATACACGAGACAAACCTTAAAAATATATCCGAATAAATTTTTATGATTTTTAAATCGCCGTGGCTATAAATGGCATCAATGCGTCATAATTTTTAATTTGCCAAAAATAAAACAAAATCTTACAACTCGAACCACTTTATGTCTGAGATCTAACGGATGTCTTATCAACTATTTCAATTTATTTTTATCTAACGCCATTTAGAACCGATAGTGTTTTCTCTAAAATTCAAAATTTCAATTTAATTTTCGATGTGACATTTTTTAAAATAAAACTATAATCGTAACGAAATATTCGTTACAATGGATGGATTATCAGCGTCAGTAAGTTCATTTTGCGCTAAAAACCTGTCAGCAGCATAGCACGATTCTGCAAGAATGAAAAGATCATAGGTAGCTGTACCAACCAAACCAAATGCTATCAAATTATAACTCTAATTATGGGCGGGGTTGATTTTGCCGAAGTTGACCGCCCTCTACATTATATAAATGAAAACAAGGATTTGCTCAACTTTTGGACATTTTGATCAATAATATTTGGCTCGTCCCAATTGTATGAACTTGAAGAGATGAAAACTGCAAATAGGTACTAAAGAAGTTTTCTGTCTAGAGTGCTCTTGCTTTGATGTATCATACATGAACATCAAATCATACAGTACTTTTAAAATACATTTAGATTTTCCAAGATTCCCCATGATAACTAAGTCATTCCTTTCAAGACCTGTGGATGAATCACGATTTGATTGCTATGATAATTTTGGCATGTTCACTTCTCAAGGTAGATATGGGCTTTGCAAGACAGGGAAAACTACGATTAAGTGCATTAAATGCGAGCAAAGCTTTGTTTTACAGTTTAAAACATTAGCTTTCTTATAAAGGATGTTTTTACAGAGGTATAGAACTTTGAAATGGAATAAAACAAAGATGATTTTTTTAAAAGGACATGAAATTTACTTTATTCGAAAGATAAACTTCTGGCATTATAATTTAAATATGACTTCTGGCATATGACCGCCACGG
>JAOPUG010159487.1:0-11011 GCA_027564375.1 Micropterix facetella | reverse complement strand
GTAGGGTCATCAAGGACAAATACTTAGGATATATTTATAGGAAACTTCTGAATTCAGATAAAATTAAACACTTATAATGTTGATAATTGTTTACAGGTTTGCAAAGTATTCTCCCTGAGAATTTATATATATTTTTTTTATTCTTAGAAACCATTGGGATAAGCTATTGACCCAGTTTACTTTAGAAGTCTCCTCAATGGCTTCTCGGAACGCTTCGTCTACGTTCCTGGAGTCTTGAACCGTATACTGTTGCCCTATACCTAAAAGAACGTTATCTCATAAAACATAATTTCAAGTTATGAGCAAATAAGTAGGAAACGATGTCCTTAAAAATTGTGAAGAATAACTATATTCTTAGATAGATTATTCAATTTAAAATTTCTTAAGCTTTCTTGTAATCTAGGAATAGTTTGTTTAACTAACGTAAATTCATTTTATATATAAGTTTTTGTGTTTAAGTCGTTTAAACCTGGTCGCCCAAACTTTCTCTTCACAACACTAAAATGCGGTTTGCTGAACTCTCTTTAAGAGTTTTAAAGGACTCGTTCCTAACAAGCTATATTTTTAAACAATTCCACGGTTAAAAAACGGCTACATCACATTAACATTTTTTGTAACGTAACTGGTTTTATTTTTGAATAATAAAACTTATGAAAAAGTCGTTTTTGTATTCAAAATGTATTTTTTATTATTTTGTAGTGGCAAAAAGAGCAATTTCTAGACTAATAGAAGGTTTTGTAAAAAACAATCAATGATAACTGTCTTTTAGCATAGGCACAATATCCTATTATGATGACATAATATGTGAAATATACGATTAAGTCTAACTTCGTCCTACATATAATAGCAACGAAAGTAATGATTTCATTAAGTAAAATATTCTTAGCACTAAGATCTTTTATTATCATAACATAAAAAACCGCATTACATAGTAGACCTATTAGTTATATGGATGTTTTTAATATTTCCGTCACACACACTCGTGCACACAGGCAAGTAATGCCAGAATTGAATTTTTTTGGGTGCAGTTATGTTTCTCAGTACGTTAATAACACCAACCTTTCTTTCCTGTTCGATACCTTTTGGTACCACTTGTTTTAGGTTTTAAGACAAGTGGTTCTTTTAAATATTTTTCTGTCATAAATTTCAGGGATTTATTTTCCTCGTCTAAGTTATTTTTATAAAGAATGTCATGGCAGTTTCTCTAAAAACTTACTTGTATTATGTCTTTAACTTACACTCTTGCAGTTGATAATTACATGCAACTGTCTGATACAAAGATTGAAAGCGAGAAAAAATCTCTTAGGTCCATAGTTTTTACATCTACCCTCGTTAGATTAGCAGACGCCACACAATTTGTGAAAGCGTAGAAATCGTACAATTTCCCCTTCGTTTTCATAGTCGACTCGACGGTGATGAAATTGGTCGCAGCTCATGAAAGTATGGCCCGGCTCAACATACTCTAGGGTAATAGAATCTGCTGCAATCAGGCCACTCTTAATTAAATATAACATCAAAAAATACAAAAGCCAGTTCTTATTTTGGGCACTGCAGTTGTCCATCCAAATACATAGTAATGTTTTTTAAACCACGATGTTGAAGAATGAAATGGTAATAACAGCTCATTATATCTTCTTGTTTAAGGACAGAAGTACCGTAGTACAAATGCAAGCAAATGGCTTATGTTGATTTGATAACCTACTGGTGCGAATGGTGGGTTGAACGCTGTTAGCCTAGGGCAAATTTTTAAATAGTCTAGTTGCCGAGACTAGACTTCTGTAAGTCAACACTGAAATACACGTTTTTTTGTTTTGTTTATTATCTTTGTGAGACCATAAAGATCGCGTGCTTTGTTATATTTCTCTATATGTTGATCATATAACTTACATGTTTCGCAGTCATTTATCACGACATCTTCTGCGTTGTGAGAAGCATTTAATTTCGAGTATAATATGCCTATATCATTCATACTCTTCGCATTCTTCATTACCAAGTTTGTGTAAGGTATGTTCATAATTTTTACATGCTTTCTGTAAAGCTTATAAGACACTTTCTTTGAAGGATACTTCTCTTAAAAGTCATTATGCATCATCGTGACGGTAAGATCACATAATATCGCACGGTATCGCCTAAGCGGAGCATATACACGGCGATAATGGGGCTCAAGCGAGTGTAATGATTCCACATGGTCGTAAGTAATTTCCAATCGAAAGAGGCAGTCTTAGCGTGCAATCCACTTTTGTCTTCTCCAGTTTTTTATGTGAATTGTACAGTATGGTGTCATAACTTTTTTCAAAACCAAAAGTTGTTAAAAAAAAGATCTTGCAGACTTCTCCATTAGTCCCATTAAGTTTTTTTTAATGTAAGTGTACGTTTTGCAGATCTTTTGGGTTCGCCAGTGATTTTTATTTTAGGAATTGTCACTGCGGTCAAGACAGCTCCCAATAAGTGTTATTGCACGTTTTTCTGGTGTAAATTTTGTTGGACAGTTTTTATAGCATTTTTGGTCATAGCCAATTTTTACATCGTAACTCATACGTTTTCGTGTTTTTGTTGCATTATTTTCTCCTTTGCGCTAGAATTTTTGCTTCCGATTTTTGCAACGGGGATACTTTCAGATGTAGAAAGACTAGCTTCTGCCTGTTCAGTGTAGTATCCTTTGTGAACCTTTAGATTACCATCTATATTTTTGGCTTTCCTTTGGCGGTGATTTATGGTGTTTGACTCATTTTTATCGTCCAAAGAATTATCACTTGGCAGATAGTCCTTATCCTTGATCGAATTATCAGAAGAAAAGTCCCCTGAAGGCGAAGTTTCTGTTGGCGTTGGCGACAAGTTTACTTTGAGCTTATGTTGACATATTAAGTGCATCGAATATTTTCTTAAGTGAGGGCGTTGGCGACAATGACATTGGTGGCATAACTTCGTTGTAAATCAAAGTTCCTATGCATGTCATGAGCAAAGCTGCATTGACAGCTGTTATTGTCTTTGTATAATCCACATCTAAATCTTGAGATATTTTTGAATCTTGTAATTTTCCCAAAAAAAATCCTCTTCCGAAATTGATTGATATTCTCTGAAATCCACATCTCTGAAAATGTAAGTGATAAAATAAATGTGGCCCGGATCAGATGATGAGGAAAAAATTGCCTTTTCAGTTTGTACATAAAATTAAAAACGACAAAATGTCACTTAGCCGTCTTTTAGATATAGGATGGCAGTATGCCTAGAAATTTATCCTTAATTTTTAGTAACAAAAAGAAATCAGAGGGTGCAAGGTCCAGACTGTATAGGGGATAAGTTAAGTTCTCTGATCACTCCCTTCCCTCCCCCAGTTGTGGCAATTCGATGATATTGAGTACAATATATTTTGTAACAATTTTCAGATTGTGTTTTTTTTTGTTTCAGCCAATTGATCCCATTGCCAAGGCTACATACCAATAACAGCAGGGTGGTTATAATGAAAGCCTTGAATAATAATCCTGAATCGTTCGACTTTTCTATGTGTGTAAAATATTCTAATATGGTAAGCAAAGCCTTAAATCACAGTTAAATAAAAATATTATTCCAGTAGAAATAATTTTTAAATATTGATCCAGTAAACATCATTAGCATGCCAATTCATAAAACTCTGTTTTGTTCATAGTCATTCTCTATGTATACAGCTCGATTTAGGAACCAGCTTCCTCCAAATATCAGAGGCGTGCAATCGTTGTCTATTTTCAAATTTCTTCTGAAAAACCTATCCCCTCCCATAATTTTTATTTTGTATGAAACTTTATTTTACTATGAGTCTTTTTATTTAACATTTATTTATTATCAGCTATTTTATACTTCTTTTATTACACGGCAATCTTTCAAAACCACAATGATTTTTTTTAAGGGATTGCCGTAGTGAGCTAAGTCTACCATTGTGAAAACCGTATTTTTTGTTTAATGAGGAGTTATCATTATTAATATTTTTAATTTTATACATTCTTGAGTCTAATTTATATTTAACAATTATTGAGTACCTATATGAATTTGAGGTTCGGTTTACCATTTATACTTTACATTTTACGTAACTAAAATGTGGGAATTTTCTAGATGATTTGTGAAATGTTTGTGCAATGGGCTGATTAGTTGGCTCCTCAAGGAAATTCGGTGTGGGCCCAAGTGGCAGTGAGTCGAGGGCTTGATTTTTATTTATTTATTTACTAATAGTGTATAATAATAAAACATTTGCAATTTATAACTTACTTTTGGACCGATAGAGAAAATGCTGAAATGTCATACCTCTATCACTTCCGCATCCCATGTTCGAATTTTAAACAAAAGTGATCGTCTAACCAATACGATATGTTTTCGATCGATCAAAAATCACCCCTAGAGCGCTGCTGGTGCGCGGAATCATAAAACAATCACGACTTTCCGTGGTTAATATTTCATCTGAAGTGGTTCGTGTATCGTTGCAGCCGCAGGTCGCATGGCGGACGAAAGAGGAGAGAGGGAGAGTGTCGAGAGACGTGACTTCGGCCACCTACGTATTTTCTTACAAGTTTTGCGACGCTACACAGGCAAGCAGAGCGGATACGTGACCGCTCATCAAAGAAGACAATGGACGACTGTGAAACAACAGAGCGAACGCGTCGTATTTACGTCAATCAACAAAGGGAGAGACAGTGCTATACAAAGAAATTCGACAGCAACAAATTTTCCAGACAATTTTCAGGAAGTAAAAACTACGGAAGATGAGCTCAAGAAAAGTCTGGACGAAGATACCAGCGTAGTATCAGTGGGATATAAAAGAAGGAAGAAACATCGTGGACTTTTTGTACACAACATTTCACGAAGACGTGCGGCGCGAACGATCCTCGCCGAACATCAAAGCGTACTAATCAAACGGCCGACGAACTGCATATTTAATACGTTGGCAGCGGGCGGGCCAGAAAGAGATGGCGAGTGGTGCGAGGGAGGCGGTCGTCATCGGTATGTCAGCCGCGGCGCCGGCGACATAAAAATAACCACAATCTGTAAACGAGATCGCATTTCTATTCGATACTAGATAGCAACACCGTCGAACAAATAACAGTAAAATAAAACGAAGTAATCGCCAGACTCGACGCACAGTTGCAACACCTAACAAAAATGATGGCAGAACATACCACAACGGGAACTCGGCCACCTAATACAGAGGAGACACCGAAGCAACAAGGTCAACCTACAATTGGAAGTCACGAATGTAATAAGAATGCCAACCACCATGCGCTTTCGCATTTGAGACCAGGTCGAAAAACTTGAGAAGGCGCCAGATATAGCTCAAGTTGGCGCCGAAATCTCAAACCGCCTGTTTGTTACAGTTTTCTCTTCGATTCAGGGGCAAACATCAGTTTCGTACCAGCAAGAAACAAAAACTCCGGACATTCAGCCGAATTAATCCTATATGCAGCCAACGGCACACCAATAAAAACATACGAAAAACGAACCATAGTATTGGATTTAGTACTGCAACGACTACTGAAGGCGACTTTTATCGAGGTGGACCTGAAACAACATATCATAGCAGCAAATTTTCTCAAACACCACAAGCTGTTGATCGACCTACACGGGAAGAAGCTAATCGATGTAGTTTAGTTGATGTTTGTAGTTTACAAACAGAACAATAGTCACAATGGGAGCACTCACAACTGTAACGACAATTCGAGCCGCGAAAGAACCACCATTCCACCGGATCTTCGCAGAATTTCCTAGCCTGTCAGTAAGCCAAGCACTGGCAAGGCAACCAAAACATTCTGTGGAACACCACAAAAAAACGACAGGAGCACTCGTATTTGCAAGACCGAGACCACTGAATCCTGTGAATTATAAGATGGTAAAGCAACTCTTTGACGAAATGACCGAGGTCGCCCGCTACACTTGGTCATGACATGCCATTCGTCAAAGAGCCAACGTGCAAGCCCGCTACACTTGGTCACGAAATCCAACGGAGAATTAAGGCCATGTGGAGACAACCGGAGACTGCAAGGTACTGGATCGATACACCATTCCGAGGTTACAGGAGATTAATGGACTACAGGGAATAACTTTTTTCACCATATTGCACCTCGATAAGGCGTATCATCAGACACCATTAAGGGAAGAGGACGTGCAAAAAACAGCCATAACCACCCCGTTCGGAAACTTCGAAATGAAGAAGATAAGCTTTGGGCTTCGGAACGGTGCTCAATCCATGCAACGCTTTATGGATGAAATACTGCGGGGATGCAAGCATACCTCGTCGTACATCGACGACGTCCTTATCGCGTCTGAAGACGAGCGACGACATAAAATAGACCTCAGGGAGGTTTTAAAACGTTTTGTCGTATACGGCATCGTAATAAACTTCAATAAGTGTGAAATTAGAGAGACAAAAAAGAGACCTTCTGAGTTATACCGTCGGAGCAGAAGGAACCAAACCGAAGGAGAGAAAATCGCGGCCACAAAGAATTCTCCGAAACCCAAGGATGCACAGGAGCTACGCCGTTTCATGAGTATGTTAACCCTTTATCGTCAGAGCATTCCCGGAGCGGCCGAACACCAAATGCTATTAAACAGCTAACTACACGATACAAAAAAGAAAAGCCATACGTCAATCGAATAGACAGCGGAAACGACAGAGGCATTCGAAAAATACAGGGACAGCATCGGACAGGCAGTCATGTTGGCACATCTGGCAGCAGGAGTACCACTCACTTGACAGATGTCTCAGCGACTCATTCCCGAGCAGTTCTGCAGCAGAAAATAAATGACTGGGGTTCTTTTCAAATGCACTTTCAGCGGCACAAAATAACTACGCGGCATATGACAGCGAGCTACTGGCGATATACCTTGCGATACATTACTTTAGTAAAACAGTTGAGGGACGAGAATTAACCATTTACACGGACCACAAACCGCTAATACACGCTCTAAAAACGACACATCTACTGAGACACCGATGCCGATCCGCCACATGGTATACATTGCACAATTCGCGTCAAACATCGAGTACTTACCCGGAAAGGACAACGTGGTGGCCGACGCATTATCAAGAGTCAAGGAAATTCAGGGACCGACCGTAATACCGTACGAAGAAGCGAAGAAGCGACAACAGCAGAGCAGGGAATTAGAAGAGCTGCGGGAAAAGGCGCATCTATCATTCGAGCTGGTTACAGAACAAAGCAGCGGAACAGAAATCTGATGCGAGACATCAACAGGACGACCACGACCATTCATAATACCGCCAATCAGACAGACAGTGATCGAGTCAGTCTACAGCTTGAGTGACCCCGGAGTGAGGACAAAAAGAAAAATGGTAGCAGAACGTTTTTGTTCTGGCTAGCTATAAACACCGATAGCGCTAGATATGCAAAAAATTGCATACCATGCCCTCGGGTAAAACCGCACATAGGTACACGCTCGCACGTCGCTGGGCAAGTTCATGGAAGCAGAAAGGTTTGAACACGTAGACATAGAGATTTTGAGACCATTAGAAATTTCAAACAGACAACGGTATCTAATAACAATGATTGACAGAGCAACAAAATGGCCGGTATGCTTTCCCGTGTACGACATAACCGCGGAAACGGTAGCGAAATTATATCAAAGAAGTGCTACAAATTTTCCAGACAATTTTCAAGAAGTAAAGACTACGAAAGTGGAGCTCAAAAAAAGGCCTGGACGAAGATACTAACAAAATTTCAGTAGGCTATAAAAGAAGGAGGTGGAAAACATCGCGGAAAATTTTAAACAACATTCCACGAAGACGGGAGGCGCGAACGATCCTCGCCGAACATCAAAGTGTACTAATCGAACGACAGACGAACTGCATATTTAATACGTAGGCAGCGGACGGGCCAGAACGAGATGGCGAGCGGTGTGCGGGAGGCGGTCGTCATCGGAATGTTGGCCGCGGCGCCGGCCATATAAAATAACCACATACTGTAAATGAGATCGCATTTCTATTCGATACTTGTAACACGCATTTCAAGCACTTTAAAAACATTTTTTTTATTTTTTTATAATTTTCATACGAATTAAAAATAACTAGTAAAGTTAATAATTATCGCGGATTTTATTTACTGCGGACGTTAACCCATCATCGGCCACAACTAAATAAAATACCACGAAACATGTATATGTAGGGACTTAGGACTAGTTATGTACATTTTTAAAATAAAATAGTAGTTTTGTGAGAAGTACTGCATTTATTAGGATAGACCTCACGTTTATTAGAAGGCCACCATCTTGAAACAGAATAAAAAAATAACAATCTCAATTGGAACGAAGAAGATCAAATTTTCACACGATCATATTGTTTTTTTTATACCACCCTTTTATACACCCTAAACGCATACAATACTTGATATGAAATACGAATAGGTCGAACACCTATTAAAGTACTGATACTATATTTAATCGTCATTTTTTAATAAAATTTTTAGATTTGAATAAAATCTAAAGAAAAAATAGATATGAAAACAATCTCCCCCATTCCTCCATATTGCGTGCCTTTATATTTTTATAAAAAAGACAGAGGTGTCGTGGGGCACACGATAGGAGCGAAGCTCCTAACTAATTTATGTATGTTTATTTTAAAGAAATGTCTTAACGGCATTGCAATCTGCCAGGAATGCCATCTATCAGGAATGCCAAATACTGACTATAGCGGTATCTACACTAGTTTCGCTACAGTTCGCTAGAGAGCATTAATAATAATAGCAACAATCCAATTTAATGCGTCGTATTGGAAAATCGGGAAATGGTTGGGAAGCATGGGGTGGTTGGAGGGGTTACGCTGTAGGAGGCTGGCGGGAGGGGTACAGGTACTTGTGACCGTAAAGCGTCTCACCAAAAGCGTCCGGTTAGTTTTTGGTCGACTTGAAACCGGACCTCGCTGCCATCGGATAAAAATCGATTTAGTAATTAAAATTCTTGTCAAAAATTAAAGACCCTTGTCTTGATTATTACGGCGTATGTATGTTCTTATACTACATGTATATTCTGTCTATGCAATCTACCCATAAGCACGTACATATAGCCGTTGTAATTAAACACGACATACAGCCAAATAAGTAGTTCATAAGTAAGTGGATAACTTTTTCGGTATTCTTGGTGTATGGCTGCAGCTGCCCCGCAGGATAACAAAGAAGAACAAAAGGGAAAAAGGTAAGTTCTACGTATTTAACAAAAATATCTTTTCTCAATTTTCAGTTAGACATGTTTAGAAACCGTAACGATTACTACTTAAGTGTTACGATTGTGTACGATATGCAGGAGTTAACACTCACGAATGTCCTCAGAACGAATCCAATCGTTTTAACCAAGGCTAACGCCTCAAAAAAAGTAAGTATTTATTATCGATAAATCATATCTACGTACCTACATTGCAAAAACCATTGATTTGTTACTGGTAAATTTCCACAGCTAAATTTAAAGTGTGAGAATGTAATAAAATGAAGGGCATCTATTTTTTGACAATCATAATTCTCTGACTTTAGTTAGGGAATAAGGAAGAAAAGGAATCGTATTTGAAACTTACTACTGCTTGGAAGAAAGAATTTTCCAATCTCATCTCATACATGTCAATCACAAATTTCAAAATCTCACATTTACAAAGTTGCGACGCTAATCGCATTGAACATTTTGAAATAGGTTGTGAAACAAAATATATTGACTAACTTGTCATTAAATGCAATGCCATAATATCACAACATGTTTTCTCTATATATTATATAAAGAAATCAGTTCGACCATTAGTTATAGGTTCTCCACTGAGTGTGCTTGCATTTCGAAAAACCCTCCATACCGAAGGAGGTATCCATTTTAACATCGGAAAGCATATTATTCTTGAACGTTTATTTAAATATATGTTTTTCAATATCGTGCAAATTTTATTTAAGAATTAGGCATTCTTAAGAAAAGACAAAGTCTCCGTTTAATATAATTTAGTTGAATTTTGATCGATTATATTTTATTTTCAGAAATATATCTATAGAATTCGATAGTTTGAAATTAGTTTCTTCTATATTTATTTATTTCAATGATTTTTGAAATTGTAATTATATTGTCGTAGTCTTAATATTTTTAATTTGTTTGATATAATTTTTCAATGGTTGGTTTTATTTTATCATTAGGCAATGAGCTAGACTGCGTTTCTTCGTGAAATTTGTTGATGCGGGACTAGGCAATACGTTAGAGCGGAATGTGAAATGAACGGTTGTTACTTACCCACATTAAAACTACCCACCGAAAATAAAACCAGCTAAATCAAAGGCCGCACAAAAGGTGTTTAAAAGGTATAAGGTCGGCATGTAGTTTTGGTGCGGGAAAGTCGACGATCGTTCATTTCATATTCCGCTATAACATATTGCTCTGTTTCGTTCGCATGAACTAATTTCCTATATTAGTTTCACGAAGAAACGCAATCGGTACCAGTATCCGAATAAATCCAAACAAGCCTACCTCAATGCGGACGTATTGTACGACCGAGTTGTTTCATGATTTTTGAAACAATAAATGATTTGATTTCCATTCAAACATTCGGAATTTTCGAAGTTGAACTTAAACAAACGTTTTCCTAGGTAGTCAAGGCATATACAAAAAAGTTGTAGACGATTTTCAAATCAATGTTCCATTCGAGAAAATATTATTTCTGACAAAAGTAAATAGTTACCCTATGAAATGAATGTAGTACTACCTCAAACTCACCATGGGGGTATTTCATCAAGGTAACTTTTTATCTTGTAATATGTCGAGTTTATTGCATTGAAACTGCTTTCGGTAGGTCAAAATCCATTATACTTTTTCCGAGCTGGGCTTTTTGTGAAATGCGGCCAATATATGATGCGAATAATATAATTACATGGTACACATCGATTACAATTGATATTTAAATTCCTATTAATTGAAATTATTAGCCTAATATTTAATAACATAATGATTATTCGACTGATTTACTAACTCATTTTGACTATATACCTATTTGATTTAATGTACTTATTTCATTTCTATT
>JAOPUG010159480.1:0-11013 GCA_027564375.1 Micropterix facetella | reverse complement strand
TATATTATATGTTTGCATATGCCACACCTATTAAGCTAGGTATATACTCGTATTGTATATTGATGAACTAAGATATTGTATGTATATGCATATGCTTTATATTGTATATCAATGAAATAAAATAAAATGAAAAATAAAAAAGTCTTCGAGTTTTCACTCAACTCTATAACCTATATTTTTTATAGCAGCAAGTCTATCATCAATGAGTACGACTAAAATCAAAAGAAACAAAAAAGAAAATATATATATTTGTGGATTGTGCAAAAATTACAAAATAGCAAATATCTCGAAAACTCTAGAAAATCGGCTAACATTTATGGGATTATATTGATCGGTATTGATGAACTCTTTTTAGTTTTTTTAATGTACATAGATATTTAAATCAAAATAATTGAGCGATTGAAGTATTCAATGTAATTTATACTGTGATAATTCCGTGTTGATTGCAAGTAGAATATTTTCGTTAGAAAAAGGACAGTCTGAAATGAAAAAAAAAACATTTTAAAAATTTGGTTATCTATTGGTAATAATCCTTTATTTATACATGATGGACAATATATAAGTGTATGGTTTTCTTGTCTAAATAGATTTCTATGGAATTAAAAACTTGGCAGGGGGGAAAACCGAAGGGTTTGTCAAACTTTGGTCCATATGATTATTTTCTTGTATATATGACTTATGACCTCGCCATTTTTGTGTAAACAGATGGATTGACCTCAGGCGATGCGTACCTAATTTTACGCGTCTCATCATGGCTAACAACTTTTATTTTTTGCTATTCCCACTGTATATTCCCTTTTAAGCACTAAAATGTTGAATTACTTTTTCACGCCATCTAGCAGTCGAGTCAAATACTAATTAGTGATATACCAACGTACCGAGGCTAGATTGTTCCTTTATGAACCAATAGAGGGTACATACGATCGCGATCTAGTTCTTTAAATAAAAAATAATTATAAAATAATTAGGTCATACAGACCACAAAATTAACTGGGCACTGCGCATTGGCCATAACTATCGATTAGCGAAAGAAAATTTTGAAACGGACGTAGTTTATTCGAGTTCTCGTGCATAGTAACATCCACACATTCCAGACAGCCGGACATTTATTTCTTTTTGGTTTAGATGGACCCTAGGACTGTAAAATGTCGACAAAAGTCTTTTTTGGACGTTTTAATTTCATGTCCTAGAATCCATCTAAACCGCAAAATAATGTGTCTGTCTGTATGCCTGCATGTGGAACGTCGAGAAAAGTCTTTTTGTACGATTTAATGTCGTTTCATTGTTCGCACAATTGTAAGACTTCGGCACCTTGCCGAGTGTGCCAAAGTAACAATTACATTCATATATAATTTAAATTTTCATTTTGGACAGGTACAAATGCTAGCTCTCTGCGGGTTGTTTCAATAATAAAAATAACATATTTAAGAAAAGAACATATTTCACTTTGACAATATCCAGAATATCGTTATTTCTCTTGCTCGTTATGTTAAAACGTTTTCTATGTCCAGTGTACGAAGCTGTGTATCATATCACGACAGTACAGGTAGATAAGTATAAACAGTAGCTAAAGAAAAGGTAAAGATAAAGAACGAAAAATGCCTCACCAACGCACCGCTTACATGAGGTGTTATTGAAACATGGTTCATGGTTAAATTTTTACAATGCACTCAAAAACCTTTTTTTTCATTTTCTTGGTTAGTTTCACATCCAGATTGTTAGGTACCCCTGGAAAGGATTATCGTGTTGTCTCGAATATTACGTATTTCCGTTACCGATATCATGAAATATGTAACAGAGATATATAGTAAATACCAGAAATAGAACTGTAATTCCCAAAATCAATAACTGATTTTATTTAAGAAATCGGTAGTAAATGCCAAGGCCTATGGGATGCAAGCGCCGCTGTTGCTGTCCTGTCCTTTCATATCAGCCGAAAGACGTCCACTGCTGGACAAAGGCCTCCCCAAGGATCCTCATGACGATCGGTCCCGTGCTATCCGCATCCAGCTAGTTACTCCGACTTTTACCAGATCGTTGGTCCACCTTATGAGAGGTCCACCTTTCTGCCCTAGCGGTAGTCAGTTGTACGAGAGATGTGCACGCTCACTTCTAATTGAGCTTTGCAATTCTTTGGGCTATATCAGTGACCTTGGCTCTCCTGCGGATGTCGTGGTTTCTGATTCGATCTCGTAGGGAAACTCCAAGCATAGCTCTATCCATTGCATTTTGGGTAACCTAGAGCCTTCTTATGAGGCCCATAGTGAGCGACCACGTTTCGGTGCCGTATGCCACACACTGATTGAATACATTCGTATTGAGACATTGCGGTATTTTGGACGAGATGTTGCGTAGCTTCCCGAACGCTGCCCAGCCGATTTGGATGCGATGATTGACCCTTTTCTCGAAGTTTGACCTACCTAACTGTCAAACTCGAGAAAGAGGTCAATCGGTCCTGTCCTACCTGGGATAAAACCGCCATCGAAATATCAAATAAATATAATCGAAAATAAGAAATAGTACAATACGAGCATATTTCTATAATTCAATTGTGATTATACGATTAATGGGCGACAATATTATTATTTCAATAAAAAATACCCTATTTTTATTTTTGGCACTTTTTTTTATTTCTGGTATTTAAATAAAATTTCATATTATTTTTAGATATAATGTTCGGGTTTACTACAAGCAAATGGCGATATTTTAAAATACTGTTCGGATGCGGCCGGCGCGGCCATCACAATAACGAATTACAATTCTCTGTGCGTATTTTGAGCGCTTTTGTGCGCTTTTTGCGCCATCTCGCTGTAGAGATTGTCAATCATTTACCAATATCACGGATAAAACAGCAACCTTCTTTAAAATGGATAAGATTTTAAAGGAGTTGAAAAAGGACCAAGATAATAATATGGCACAAACATAGCCAAACACATAAAATACAGAAATCTACATAACGAAGGAATATAAATGTTTCAAAATAAACTGTTGAGTCAACAGTAAATACTTTCGAGTCCATATCGATATTGCGATCACCAGTACCAAATGAAAAACAAGGTCGGCGAGCCTACGTGATGTTAGGGCGACCCGGCCTGTTGAGGGTCGGTGAGGACTTTTTTGTACTTTATATGAATTAAACTACTTTTTACATTTATCTACTGTAGTCTGGGGTGTTGAAAAATACTTGAACGTTTCAGTTTACAGCTGTTTTTTTAGTTATATCGAATTTATATAATTTATATTACCAATTTGATACCATTCGTTGCTATTGTGCCCAGCATCTTTCCTAGCGGATGTTATCGCTTTTCTAATCGCATGGGTGACGCCGACAGCCATACATAGCGGAGGTTCGCCTGTAGCTATAACAAGCAAATAAATAGAAAATAAATAAAACAATCACAAATGACCAACAGTCGATATATACTTCTCATAATGGTATATATTCACAGTCGATATATACTTAAGGGCACATTAAGGGAACCCAAGTACCATCCTCAAGATTCCTATTCATAGTCGCACAATGTTTAGCCTCATGCAATTGAAATCATCTTTACTTCAAATCTGGTATATTTCTATTACCGCAGTCTAGATCATTTTTCGTTGTCTTTGAACAAAATTGTGCTCTACGGTTGGAAAGATCTCGTGCGTCAATGATTGTTACTGATGTTCGCTAACTCTTGCTTGTTGCTCGATCAAGTAGGTGTGCCTTCTCCTCGTTCGCTGCCTTTTTCAAGAAATGTCCATACGTAATGTGTATGGACATTTCTTGACCACACTTGAATTGAACAGATTGAAACTTGAGAAAGGTCGGCCATTTTCACTCCCTTGACACTCAAGTATTGTCATTGTCTGGACAAAAATGTATGGAATATGTCTCCCTTAAGGGCAAACTCGAATATCTTATTTAAATGGCTACTTAAGGGGTTGCGCTGTTGGCTAAATAAAGCGGAGCGATACGCCGGGGAAAAACCAGCGGGTCGCAATACAACTAAAGTCTATTCTTGCTTGCGCGGAGATCACATTCTTACGACAAGCGCAGAGATCCCATTAAGACAATAGGAAAAGAATGAAAAATATGACTTCAATCACATTTTAACCATTTACATGGTACATCTTACTAACATAGTTTGAGTTGTTTGTCCCTATATATCCCAAGAAAATTGCTAAATACAAAAAGGTGATGACCTGCTGTATTTATTTTTATTCAGAAAAAAAATCAAAATATTCAAATTTCGCTTCATAGTACATACTAATGATTAAGAAATTTGCAACAAGACTCATATTTTTATTATTGTTTAAATGCAGGCTGGGAGATCACTTAAATTTGACTGCAAAATGTCAGTTTTCCACTGTTTGAGAGATGTAGTCACCTTAAGATGGCTTCTGAATAGTAATCAGTCAAGTTAAGGCAAACTCGAGATGAGAAACCCTTTGAATGTCGACTCTGAATACGGCTGTTCACTAACAGCCGTATTCAAAGTATTCAGCCGTATTCAGAATCGATCACCATCGACACTGTTGGCGCGTCTGTATCTCGAGAAATCTACACTGTTGGATATGATGTTATTTTTCTCGGATATTTAAATTTATCGGATATGAATTAATTACATATTTTCATCAAGTTAAACAAAAAAATATATAGAGAGTATACGCTACTGGCAAATATTTCTTTCAAGGGGTAACATTGTATGTGAATCTAAACAAGAAAATTACATTTTTTATTATTCGATTTTTTGTTTGAAAAAAAAACAAGTTTTATAATATTAGGAGATATTTTTGTACGAGTGAATATTTTATACGAAGAACTGAATTTAAAGTCATCTACAACTTTTTTAATTTAGGAATTTATTACTGAGAAATAAAATCTGATTATCCGAAAGCTAAATATTAAAACAATGCTTTTCCTCGGTAACAAAGGCCAAATATAATAAATAACAGGAAAAGTAGCGATATACATCGGCAACTTTGGTCCGTCCCGTGATTGGTAACCCCTGATTTGTCCAAAATGGCTTAAAACCTATTCCAATAAGTTTTTCTCGTCACCACGATTCCAAAAATATCCATATAGGCTATACTTGCTCTACCTATTGGTCAGATCCTCCTCCAGGCGAAGTAAACCAGGAAGGACCTGTAGCAGCACCTATGTGACGGATCGAATTTGCTGCCACCTAGTGGTGTATAGGATCACCAAGGGAGGTTACATACCAAATTTGGTTAAGATCGCGGACCACGGAAAGTCTTCGGACGTACGGACAAACGCACAAACGCAAAAACGCATAGCATGCATCAGACTATTTGTCCCGTCCTACGAAATACTACGGACGGACCAAAAACTTGTGGTTCTTTTCAACTCAGTTCTGTCATGTAATATAATCTCCTGTGCAAATAAATCTCTTAAAAGCCAATATCAAGCATTCAGAAAAAAATGCTCTTTTTTTAGTGTCACGTACAGAGTTACCCTTGATAGCAATGTCGGCCAGTCGTGAAAATCCTGTAGGTATATTATAATCACATAACATATTTTAAAAGATTAAACAGGGCGTCTGTGCTTTGGAATAATTATTGTTTCGCTCTGTCGTCGCGGCCATTATATGAAGAAATATAAGTAGGTTGCGGTTTTCTTTCTAAAGGCTCGATTACATTGAACGAATTTACTAGCTATTAGGCAGCGAGTTTAAAAGCGGGCGAGTCAACTAATGCGACAGTGATGATGACACAAACAATTTTCCACTCGCTCAGTAGCCAACTAGCGAATTGAAACTGAGTGTTGTTGTTTTCTTTCGTTTCTTTTTTGTAATTTGTTAAACATATCTTTATGTTTTAACGTTAAAAAATTAAGTGGAACGTAAATAATATTGCTGTAGACATGTTGTAGACACTGAAACAAAATAACATCGAGATACTCACGACGAGTTCACTTGCAACTATGATGACACGCGGCTAGTCTATTAGCTAACAAGCCCAAACACCAGCGAGTAGCGATTAAATAGCCCGGCTTTCAACCTTTCTCATAGATACTTTAAATTCTGCTAGTTAGCTAGTAACATGATTACACTAGGCGAGTTTACTAGCAGATAGTGAATTTGCCGGCTAATAACAAGTAAATTCGTTCAATGTAATCGAGCCTTAACTATTTTAATTTTAATTTAGCAAAGTGGTGTTGCCTACCTACGATGGCACATAATGATGAAATGTTTGTATAGGAATGGAGAAACGTAGCTTCTAAAAATTTGAAACAGCCTTTGAATCATATTTACGACTACTTCTCGTAAGCAGGGTCTCTGGATTTTTGGATGTCAAAGTGACGAGGAGAAATGACAATATTCTCGGACATACAGTATATCGGAAGCCTACACATACAGATATTTGATGACAGAACGTAGATGGCGATAACACCACCTACATTCAGTGCAAACGTTGCTCGTGAAACGAGCACGCGATATATGTGCCGCTGAGCATTTTCTGCAGGAGATGGAACATGTGAATGATGTTCTTAGGAAAAATGGTTCCGGAAAATATCACAAGACACGATCCATTAAAGACGAAATTAAAAAACCGGGCAGATCACGAGCATCCTTACCAAACGTCAAGGGCGTGAAAGATCGAATTAGTAAGATGCTAAATAAATTCGATATAAAAATGATTTTCAAACTGACCCAAAATATAGCTGGATATCTGAGGCATGTAAAGGATGTATGTAATACCACTGCAAACTCCGGGTGTATATAAAATCGAATGCAGTTGTGGGTTAGCCTACGTCGGGCAAACGAAAAGGCCCATAGCCACTCGACTGATGGAACACATCAAAGCTGTTAAAAAAGGTCAGCGAGAAAAATTGGTGATCTGGAAACACATATTGGATAAGTGGAACTAACCATTGAGTGCAGTTTCAAATCACATTGTGCTATCCAAAGAACAAATTTACTTTCGGTGCATGATCCGGGAAACCTTTGATATAAGAAGAACCCCGCACGACGGTTTCAAAGCTTCTACTACGTGGATTCCTCTTCTTAAAATGTTCACAATGCCCATCGCCAAGCGCAACTATGTAACACAAGATACAGTGAGTCTTGTGCGCACGGCGGATTTTCAACATTCACGCGCGCCGTACCTACCGCCCACTACAGTTATAATCTGCGTAGTAACAGCAGGAGCTAGCCGCCTACCCGTAGAATAACGAATGACGTTTGACAGCATTCCAGTCTACCCCGGACAATGGCGGACAAAGTTCATGAGGTTAATTCGTTTAATCTTATTTATTAAAAAACTTTAGACGGGAAAAGTACCAGATTTGAAATTGGAGCCGAAAAGGTCGTTCATCAAAGTGTAATACAAAATGACGAGCAACGACTACCTTTAAATTACCTTTAGATCGTAAAACCCCCACGGGATTTGGCGAGTTCCTCCTAAACTGCACCCGGAAGTCCACGGGAATGTCCTTCACTCCTGGCGGTTTGTAATTCCAGGTTCTGGTAGTCAGCAGTTCTCCGGTGGTTTTGTCGTGCATCATATGTTCTGAGGTCCAGTAGCCCAAACCCATAATGTAGGATCCTTCAATCTAAGTACGTATATATACATAAAAAACAATTGATTAATAAACACTGAATTAAAACGAAATAGTGGCAACTAGTTGGTTGTAGCCCGCCTGAAGCGCCCTTCAAATACATCGATTTTCGAACGTTACAGCGGTCACCCGCCCCCGCTGCCTCCCCCCCCCCCTCCCAACGCCCTTCCGACTCCCTTTTCGGCCCAGCCTTACCCAGCGTCTACAGCGCGGCGTTAGGCCACATCGTTACATATTCAGTCAGTGATCAGCGTAACTATAAATTACGATTTGTGAACAGAAAAGATGATTGTCTAAATTAAGCCTTACGAATTTAAAGAAAAAATAAATGTGTACATGAACCAGGCAATTAAATTCATATAAAATTAAATGCATTGTGTACTTTACATAGAACACAAGGAAATAAACGGATATTTGTATTCAAATATCAATTTAATAATTATTGTATTGAAAAACAAATTAAATATGCATAAACTGCATCGACATCATGCTGAAACTGCTTTCTGACCACAACACTTCCAGTGGACATAAATAGCTTCACAGCATAAACAAACATTAGACAATGAGCTGATGTAACTGCTTTATTCAGACTATTGAACAGCAAAAGTTTTAACTTTTACTAACTCCATATACTTTGTTGTATAATCTAGATTCAAAACGACCAAATTTAAGGAACTGTTGTCGGCTTCCAAAATAGTCTGGGAAAAGTTTCAACGGTCAACTTGAGAACTCGGCAGTGGCAAGTTCACCGAGAAATGCATAATTATCGACACGGTCAAACGCTTTTTCGAAATACAACACATGATACACAACATCCACGTGATTACCCGAGGTGCTATCAAATGCATGCCCCACATAATCGATAAATATGGAAGGATTTGTGGAGAAAGAAATATGGAGAGAGTAAACCATATAATTACCTGACCAACGTCAATCTCGGGACTTAAGCTCTCCCCAACATCTTCTAGTATATCCACTCTAAGTACTTGATGGGTTCCTGTCAGTATATCGACTTCTACTTCGCAAACAGTTACTCCCCAGATGTCGTAACCCTGTACGCCGTCTATAGCCCCTATGAACTGATATTTTGCAGATAGATCAATACCGTTGCTGTAACCTTGAAACACTAATTGCTGCCAAGTAGGATTTGCCATGGTTTTTTTTATAGGGGCCAACCGGTCTAGGAGGTCTTGGCACGCTTTTATAGCAGCATAACAGCAAGATTCACTCGCGAAACTACCGCCGGAAACCATGGCATTCGGAGCGGTAAGGTTTGTGGTCGGTTTTATCGATACGGATTCCAAGGGTATTCCAAGAGTATGCGCTACCACTTGAGCCACTTTCGTATTTAAACCCTGACCCATTTCTATGCCACCATGCGTTACGGATACGGAACCGTCGACAGCGTAAACGGCTATGAAAACAGAGAAGTTTCCATAGTAGGCCAACGGGAATCTCATCGGAACTAGACTTAGGCCCTTCTTCTTCCAACGATTCGCTTTGTTGTAGTCGATGACGGCTCGCAATCGCTTGTTGTAGTCGGACAGTTGTTGAGCAGTGCTGATTATGGAAGGCATCGGACTTCCCGTTTCCGGCATGTTCGCTATTCTCACTGCTACTGGATCTATTCTAGTCTCGACTGCTATTCGCTCCATGATATGTTCGATCATCGCGATTGCTTCTGTGGTACCTGAAAAGTAAAGAAATTAATTAGCGGTGCTCAAGGAGGTGCCTTTTTTTCGATATTTTTAAAAGAATGAACAGAGAACATAAGGGTTTGAAATTGAACGTCGATAAAAAAATCGTTTTGAAAAAGACGAGAACGTAATACCATTGATTTATGTACTGTTATAATCAATGGTAATACTAATGAAGGGATGAAATATTATCATTTTAAATACGAGAAAAAAAAATTAGGCTGTATTTAAAATTTATATTGTCAATTTAGATTAATAATAAAATTTACTGAAATAAATATTAATGCTATACATGCACTATTCTCAATTCACTTCACGTAAACACACGAAAACAAATATCATTTTATTATGACGCTCGCATCGGCTCGCAATAAACACATGTCACATAAACTCTAAGTGACATAATCTAAACGTGACATGAACTCTAAAATTAAATTTGAAATTATGAGAAATGTTATACATTTTATACAAATCTAAGCAAAAATAAATAAATAAGTATTTGAATATGACATAAATACATATATTAATATATTAATAAATAAATAAATAAATAAGCGTCCAAAATAAAGTAAGTAAGGGAAGGGATAAGGGAAAGATCATGATTTGAGGTTTTAGTGTTTTTTCAATAAATGATTAAAGATGGAAAGCGAGCCAGCGTCTCTAATAGCTGGAGGAGTCCATAGTCAAACTGCATATACGAAGAAAGAGTGGGACAAAAATTTGGTTTTGTAATTTGGGATGCGTAGAATATTATTCTGACTTGAACGAAGTGGTAGACCATGACTTCCTAACCTGGTAAAAGCCTCGCTGATATAGGAGGGAGATGTAGGATTGTGTAAGACGTTGTAAAGTAGAGAAAAGGTGTGTATACACTTTTCTCCGGTCCCGTATCGGAAGCCATTGTACTTTTGTTCGGTACTCAGAAACATGGTCATAATTCCGCAGATTGAATGTATCTTATGCAAACGTTTTGTAAGCGCTCAAGCTTATCCTGGTTGGTCTCGGTGAGCTCCAGATATGCGACATGGGCATAGTCTAGCAATTATATGGCCTGCCTAGCGCTTTCAGGGAGGAATCTCTGCATCGGTCGAATGCTATGAAAGGCACAGCTTTCGCCCGCTGACTTCATTTATTTGTGCTTGCCAAGAAAGAATCTCGTCCACGAGTATGCCTAAATTCTTTACGACTTACCCACTGGTCATGCCCTCGATTTCTATTGACGTAAAGACGGCTGGATAATTGATAATCACGTACTGATATCATCAATACCATTTTTCGTTATAAGAAAAGTGCCTTCACCGAGGTTTTCGAACCGTATCTCCAAAATCGAGCTATGGAAATTCAACAAATCAGCCGATATATTTGCATTATATCACGCATATACTTCAAAGGGCTATAGAAAACATCCCAATGCTAGATAGATCGATTACGGATAATGTGCTGACTCAGGGCCATAAAAATAGCTAAGCAAGACCCATTTGGGAGAGTATCAATCGAGAGCCACAGTAATAGGAAAGGTTTAAGAAACAAAATAGAAAACCGGTTCATCAATATAGACAGATATTTAACGGCAGACTAGAAGACTTAAGACTAAGCCGATGTATCTTCCTTGTGGGCGTATACATGAAAACACAATGAACAAGCTAGAGACCTTAACAATGGAAGCACTGAAAGTAGTTTACTCGCGGATACGGCACCAGAAAAAAAGACATCGTTCCATACCTGGAGCCCGACAAGAAGTATTCGATGGAG
>JAOPUG010159467.1:0-11018 GCA_027564375.1 Micropterix facetella | reverse complement strand
TTGTAAACATTGGCTTGCTCATCGCGACAGGTTGTAACTTGCTCAAATGTGATTCTTCACATTTACGGGCAAAGAGTTTAGACACAATAATTACTCGTGCGCGTAGTCACATTATTCTCTATTTTGTGACAATAACATATTTTCAGCAATGCAACTGAAGTTGCCGTTGGGCATTAATGGGTTAAATCGCACAAGTTAGATGTGTGACGGGCC
Source organism: Micropterix facetella (assembly GCA_027564375.1). NCBI lineage: Eukaryota > Metazoa > Arthropoda > Insecta > Lepidoptera > Micropterigidae > Micropterix > Micropterix facetella. The sequence continues at coordinate 10,805 of JAOPUG010159467.1, read as the reverse complement.
TCCGGTTTTATTGAATAGGAACGAACCAAGTTCTCACTTTATTTTAATTTGAATGTCATTATTTGAACCTAGCCTAACTGTAACATAATTATCCGATATTAAATAAATAAATTAATTAAATGAATACTAAAGCACACGCGTACTAAAGCACTCTAGAAAATATAGTAATAAAATAGAGATAAATAACTTTCCAATTTAAATAATATCATCGTACTATCGATGAACAAAATATAAAAATAATTATGAATCAACAATCTGGTGCAAACTAAAATAAAATCGTGGACACCTTTAGTAAAAACTTTCTTTCGTAATTTCAAAACCCCAGATTAAAGACCCTTAAATGTTTCATCTTAAAAAGTGTTTTAATGAATCTTAAACATATTACTAATACTGCATTTTATATCATCTACAGATATTTTGATGGCGGAAGGCTGGTCCTCAGGGGTTGCAGGCGCGAGCGCTAGACTTAACCATGTAAAACTATAACTTCGCAAAATATTTTAAATCAACGTACGATAACTGGCAAAATACGACTACCACTTCAGCACCCGCCTTCAAAATCGAACCAATAATTGTAATCGTCATTTAGGCAGTATAAAAGTTACTCTACCACTTCTGTTGAAATACGAGTACCTTCAGAATTTAGATTGGAATAGAGGTGTGAGCAGGACGGAATTCGTCCAATATTTGTATTCAAATAAGCAGTGGAACTCTCCCGGTCATCAACATTACAATGCTATCATTCGCTGACGGAATTCTTATTTCAATCTCTTTAGAATGAAGCCATTATTGTGACAATATATTATGACAAAAAAGTAGCGATATACCTACATCAGCAACTTTGACCCATCCCGTGAATGGAAACCCCTGACCTATTCAAAATGGCTTATAAACTATTCCAAATAGTTTCTATCGTCACAAGGATTCCAAAAATACCTATATACGATATGCTTGCTCTACCTATTGGTCAGATCCTCCTCCATGCCGAGTAAACCAGAATGCACCTGCAGCAGCACCTGTCCGACTCGGATTGAATTTGCTGATTGTACTTATGCCTAATTAGTTGTGCTTAGGGTCCCAGGGAGGCTGCCTACCAAATTTGGTTAAGATCGGACCACGGGAAGTCTTAGGACATACGGACAAACAAATAAAACAAATAAAACAAGCGCACAGCATGCATCAGACTATATGGCCCACCCGATTTAACGTTCGATTTTAGACTATACTCGGGCGAACCCGTCACCCAGAGGCGTTTCAACGAACTTTATCCTTATGTCGCCCCGATATGAAACGTACAGAATATGGACAATACATATCCACAGTCCAACTACGTCACTGCCCGTCAGAGTCCTACGATTTACGGCGAGCCACTGGTAATTGCCACCCAGCGGGCAGCCTCACCTCCTGACAGATTAGCATATTGCACCATGACAATGCCAGTCAGACAGACAAATGTTTTATTGAAAGCGAAAAATGTAGAACTCAGCCGTCATCCATACAATTGAGGTTGTCAACTGCTACGGTGGAACTCGGCCACCCCGGAGCGTTTCAACGATCTATTCGCTATATCACCCCGGAGTGAAACACAGAGACTTAGGACGAAGACCAATGTAGGTACCAATCGCCGCCTCAGCCCACGAGAGGCCACCTGCTTACCACAAGGCACTGGGAATTTGCAACCCCAGTGGGGCGGGGTAGTCTCATACCCTCGCTCATAAATTTAGACAGATTTCTCCGTCCAACCGCGGCGTCACCCGCCCGGTCACAGGCTTGAAATCCCTTGAGCGACCTCTACCTATCGTAATAACGCGGCATTCCGTTACTTGGAAATATGCAAACCTGTGGCGTCCTTTACTCAGAATGTCACCCGAGATCGGGTTGCCATCGGGTCGTTTCCAAGGATAAATTACAACGGGTCGACACCCACCCCCGCGTCTTAGGGAACATACGTTCTCAGATCCCTCTGGGTCTCATCGATTGACAACACGGCCGGTTTGCCAGCTCCGTGCGTTTCGCCCGAGATTCCGTCCCCAGATCCACCGCACAGCGGGTTCACCAGGTTGGTCCCTCTTCAAAGAGGCTCCTAGATAGGAGCTACCCCGCAAGTTGATCTGACCAAGTTGACATTGCAACCATTATAGGACAAGCTACACGGAACCATTAGGAGCCCGGAACCGGAACCAAACAAACGTACAGCATGCATCAGACTATAGGCCACGTCCTACGTAATACAAATACTACGTACGAACCAAAAATGGTGCAAAACATTGTGTTCAGAAATACAGGTACATATTCATACTCCCGGTCTTCAGTAAAATGTTCGAATAGGTAGTATATGACCAGCTGTATGCAGCTTTTGCCGGCTCATTCCCAGTGTACCAGCACGGTTTTCTAAAAAATCATTGAGTGGCCACAAACCTAGCCTAATTCATGGACTACATAGGTACTTTAATATATGGACAAGCTTGTTCAAGTGGACACAGCATATACTCATTTTTGAAAAGCTTTCGAATCGAATCGAATGGCTGGACATTCTATTCTCATTGATTATGGGGAATTTTTGAGATGGATATTATGTAATCACTTTCAGCATGGATATGTAAGAACTTTCATATGAATTCCATATTGCCACATTGACTTCTAATCTCCTAATTAGGGAGTTGAATAAGAAGCATATGACAAATGTGCCGTTGAACTGTCTCATGTTCCTCAGTACGAAACCTAGCATTTTGTAAGAGTTTTCAACTAGGATGTAGACATGATGTCTGTATGTCAATCGAGAGTCAAAGATCACTCCCAGATCCCTTGTTTGATTCACTTGCGATAGTACCTTGCCGTCCATGTCATAATTATATACAAACAGGGAATCACCTCGCGAATATGTCATGATTGAGCATTTTTCATTATTGAAGTATATCTTATGGTTTATGCTCCAAAGGTTCACCGCGTCTATGTCTTCCTGCAGTAATGCACATGATCCATACTGCCCGTTCTTGCGAATAGCTTCAGGTCATCCGCGAAAATCAGGCATTTGGTATTAGTAACCACCTCTGGCTACGTATTCACGAGCAGATTTAACAGTAGTGAACCCATATTTGATCCCTGGCTCACCGCAGAGTGTGTAAAGTAGCTATCTGATGTTGATGTCCCACATTTAACAAATTGTTAGCGGTCTCTCAAGTAACTGGCGAAAAACTGCAGGAGCCTGTGTGAACGTTCCACTGTTGCTAGTTCCCTGAGCAGTATGTCATTGTCGACCCTGCCGAATGCTTTTCGAAAATCAAAATAGGCTACGTCTACCTGACAACCCCTATGGGAGTCAAATTGTTCCGCCACGTATTCAGTGAACACTGAGAGGTTTGTAGCGGTAGAACACTGAGAGGTTTGTAGCGAAAACCATGCTGATCATCTGATAACTTTAAACATACCTGTCTGGATAATCGATTCAAACAATTTGGCGGGAGAATACCAGGTATGGAGGAATATCATCCGGACCAATGGACCGTTTAGGCTTTAACTTATTGAAGGCACCAGCGACATCCGTGAAACTGAGTTCCGGAACATCGATGCTGTCGTTCCAGATATTTGTCAATATACCAGCCTCGGTCTGGGATACATCCAAGCTGGGTTTATCAATGTATACAAACAAAAAGTATTTGGCGAAGGCTTTTGCCATATCACCACCGCTGTATGAAGTGTCTTCGTACGTAATAGCCTGCTGCCAAGCATTACTATTACCTACGCTGATTATGGATACCTATAAGACCAGAAATTTGTGCTGTCTCTTAAGATTGACATTTGAATTGTGTTGATATAGTTAATATGTCTTGAATTTTGTGTTTTACGATTGCTCTGAGGGTAATACATTTATTGGTTGTACTTTATCCAGAGTTTATGGTAATAAAAGTTAGATTTAAGATCACGGATGATATCAGATGTGAACCAGGCCGGATATGTATATCTGTTCGTGTTGTCCGTAGCCTTTTTCAGCAGGACACTTGTGTACAGACAGTGTAAATTAGAGCATAAAAGCACTCGACACTCTTATTTATATATGTCAGATCATATAGTCATGTCCAGTCGATTTTATCTAATAAGTCGTAAAACATATCAAAGTTTCCTATTCGATAGTCCTACGTACTACTGAAGTCCTGTAGTGTACTGTCCCGTGGAGTTTGGGGTAAATGTTGTGTAAATGAATTCCGGTCTCATCCAGAGAATATTAGTGTTACGTCTAATGGTGGATGTAGACTGTCGCAGCGAACTAACTCCGTGGTAACTTCCGCCACGTTCACCTTAGCGCAATTCGACAATACCAAATCTAAAAATCTACCACGTGGATTTTCGACTCCGTTAAACTGTTGCACGTGACATAAAGAGATGAAGTATTGGTAATGATCATTTACCAACTTTGTGGCTGAATATAAATTATAATCCCCTAATATTAAAATGTTTCCTAACTTACCACTAAAAAATAAACTTTCCAACTTATCAAAAAATTCTAGGTCACACTATCGTTACATCTAGGAGGAAAGTACACCAAAAACACGTAGTACATAGTGTGAAGGAAATGTATCTTCACACACATCACTACGTCCTTAGTTTCCATTTCCAGTATGCGTCGCGATTGTAGACCGGATACGCAGCATAATACCGCCGCCGTGCGTCCGCCTGCCCTTGCTGAATACTGTGAAGTTGCTGTCCGGAAACAGTTCTGCATCCGCAATTAAATCATTCAAAAATGTTTCCGTTAGCGTATAAATTTCTGTTTCAATTATATTGACATTTCTTGTCAACTCTAGCTGCTTTCCTTTCAACCCTCTAACATTGTGGTAATATAGGTTCAGCTATGTACTATGCCTCGTTAGGTTGGCTAAGCCAACCTAACGAGGCTTCTCGGGTTACGAAATAACCACTTATTGAATCATGAGTATTCTGGTCACATCTATGGACTTAAGTGTGTTTTGAAGTGGTTTTCCGGTATACCTACCTACGACAAAGGATTCGTAAATCCTGTTCTGTTTTATCACCCTCCTTACTGTGTAGGAGATACCTGCCGATTTGCTATTTAGGTATTTCTTCATGTCCTCCTCGGTCGTGTTCTTCTTGACCGCCCAGATATAAAGAAATCTCCGCCTTTCCCAACAGGAGACCCTTTCAATCCGTCGTCATCCTGAGCTGTGCCTTGTATTACATTACGGGTCGATCATATCCAACAGGGCCACGGCGTGTATATGAGCGATTAGTTGGCCTGACCAATTCTGTTGTGCCGGAGTCGTAATAGGAGTGTCGTCGCTGCGGGGTATGCGGTGTCGGACCGTCACAAAACCATCATCCCTCTCCTGCGATGTGATTCTGACGTCCGGAACGGCTATGGCGACTGCAGACGTGATGGTCGCTGTCGCGGCAGATACTTCGGTAGACGTTATGGTAGGCGAGGTGATTGACGTATATGTTACCAACGGGATGTAAGTTCCGTCTGAGTTGACAGCGTGCTATGCAGCAAGAGTGGTATTTGCTGTCGCTGCGACGGTCTTCGTTACGGCCTTATAGTGTTGGCCGCCGTGACCATATTCGCGGCGGCCGCTTTCGTCGCTTTTGCGGCCGCTGCCCGCGTTTGTTCGAGTAGTTCGCTTATGTTCAGTCAATTAAAATTCGCATTCAGCATTTCTTCCCCTCAATATGAAACATATAGGGTAAGCATTGAGCGAATTCAAAGGCGATTCGTTCGACATTTGAATTTTCGATCCTTTGTCGTGGTCGAATATATTCTAAGGGCATTCGGCATTACTGCGTGAAGACGCTAGAAAGCCGGCAAGACGTATTAGATATGTCACTCATATACAACATTGCTCATTCGAAATGAGATACCTCCTATCTCTTCAATAATACTTATTTACCTAAGAGCCCCAGCTCGCCTCACAAGAGACTCATCTCTTACTTTCCACATCCCAAAATTCTACACCAACTATGCTACCGTTACCTCATTATTACGTGGTAGCAGTTTTATAACAAAAACTTGATATTGATATATTTAATCACAATAATAAAACTTATTTTATAGAAGCAATACGCGACCAACTAAAAAAGAAAGAATATTTTTTTATCAAGCATATGTACACACACACACACATACACACACACAAACACCCTCACACACACAAACACACAAACGCACAAACGCACAAACGCACAAACGCACGCACGCACGCACGCACGCACGCACGCACGCACGCACGCACGCACGCACGCAGATTGTAGACAATCTACAGACGCAGATGACGTATTGTAGATTGTTTTCGTTCTCAAGTCTCTGTGTTTCATCTCGGAGTGATATGGCAAGACCGTTGAAACGCTCCAGGGCGGCTGGGTTCGCCCGTAGCAGTTGACAATCGCAACTATCCTTAGAAACGATACATTGGTCACCCGGTCTCGAATGGCAAACCGAGTAAAGGGCGCCTTCTATCCGTGACATGTTCCGGTGAGGAATTGCCGCTTACATAAGGTAGAAGAAAGCGCAAGCGACTTCGAACCTGCTACCAGATGGGAGGTCGGAGAAATCTGACTACATCTGAGAGTGATGGCGCGAGGATGCCCTACTGAGCTTGAAAATTCCCAGTGCCACGCGGCTCACCGCTCAACTCCTACGAGTTGGATTCTCACGGGCTATGGCGGAGCTTGGTACGTAGATTGTCTTCATCCAAGTTTTTACGTTCATTTCGGGGCGATATGACGATAAATTTCACTATAACACCCCGAGACTGCGGGTTCGCCCGTAGTGACAGATTTATGATTTGTCACCTGCTATGGGCGAACCCGTCTACCCCAAAGCGTTTTAACAATATTGATCGTTTTATCACACCAAGGCGAAACGCAGAGACATGGTATGTAGGCAAATCTACATACAAAGCTCCACCACTACCCGTAATAGTCCAACTCTTTACCGCGAGGCACTGGGAATTTTCATACCCAGTAGGCCTCCTCGCGCCTTTACTCCCAGATGCGGATCAGATTACTCCGATTCCCCGTCTGGTTACAGGTCCGAGGTCGCTTGCGCGGTCCTCTACCTCAAGTGAGCGGCATTCTTTACTGGAATATCGCAGGTATGCCCGTCCTTTACTAGGCAACTTTCACCCGAGATCGGGTGGCCCACGTATCGCTTCTAAGGATAAGCAGCTTAAGGTACCTACTTACCCCCGTTTTCTTAAGAAGTATACACTTCTCCTTCGGGTATTATATTAGTCAGTGACAGCACGGCCGGTTTGCCCGTCCCGTGCGCCAGCTGTCGAGATCAGCCCGAGTTTCCGTCCCCGGATCCACCACACAGCGGGTTCACCAGGTTGGCCCCTCTTTAGGGAGGCTCCTGGATAGGGGCTGCCCTGCAAGCTGGGCCAACCAAGTTGACATATAACGGCCATCATAGCCCAGGGACGTGGGACAGTAGAAGAGGATTTGGATTTTTTGTTATTAACAATAATCACGGCTATTTAGCAATAAACTGATTTTTGGGGATGGTGTCTACATAACGCCGTAACAATTTAGTACACAAATGAGTTAGATAATATGTAAATTCAAGCCGTCAAAAACGTTCAGTACTTTTCGTCCCTCTGTTCCCTACCCTCCCTTACACATTCTACAGCAGCGATTTTTTCAATTTTCCAACAAAAAAGTACAATTTGTAAATAGTAGAGCAATTTATTGCGATTTCAAAACCGTTTTCCGCAAGTATGTATCATAAATAGTTTTCACTTTATGGCCATTTCTGTGAAATGCAATAAGTTATTGAAGTCCGTCATTTTGATGTCATTACATGATTCAGACGCGACCCCCAGAGTAGCATCAAGTGATTCGGGTATTTCTAGACTCCATAGAAACTACAAATCTAGGTGTTTTGCTTTCTTCACGGAGCAGACGGGATGTAATTTTTTTACTTAAGGTATATTATGGAACGATTTTCTTACCATTAACACCACCAAGGACGTACGTAGGTCCGCTATATGTACGTCGTCGTTATTGAGATGCTCGAAATTTAAAAATGGAACACTACTATATCATGTGTTACTAAATAGCAAAGTTATTTAAATGTCGAACATTTAGAACAATTAATAAAACAACACATTTTTTGTATTTATTCTGTCATCAATTCGCGCCTTTTCGTCTGCAACAATGGATCTAGAGCGATAACATTTGTGAGCTATGATCTACTATGACTTTAAATATGGTTTATCTGAAGTGTTAAGCTTTGACCGTTTAAAATCAGCTTTATGGAAATCTGCTCCTTCTCGGGCAACGATTTTTAGATGGTTTAACAAATTTAAAAGGGGCAGAACTAGCCTTGAAAATGACGACAGAAGTGGACGCCCGACAACGGCAGTCACTGCAGAAATATGTGGACTACTGAAATGTTGGTGGGACCCACAAATCCCATTTAAGGACATAGAGAGAATCTTACACATAGTTCGGCTAGTGTTCATACCATCTTACGAGAACATCTTGGCGTGAGGAACTTTGTTGTTCTTGGATACCTCGTGTGCGCTCCAAATAGCTCTGGGCGTCCCCGCCATATTTGTTCAAAAAACAGTGAATTTTAGAAAAAATAATTGCCTGCGAAAAATTTCCGACATTTCCCCGAATAAGCAGGATAATATACAATATGAATATACAAGTATTATTCAATCATAGGCAATGTCGTCCAGTGGCGTATATATTTACTTTACAGCAAGAAAAAAAAAACAAATATACGCTGAGTATTTATCTATCATTAATACAGGAAATACTACCATTATCATTATAATCTAGTCAAATTTATCCAGAAACAGTTAATTTTCGAAAAAAAAAAAACCGATGTATGGGAGACCCGATAGGAGCGAAGCTGTTAACTAATTAAATGTTTCTTTTATTGTGATATTGTTAATTTATAATAAATAAAAGACCAAAATTTTATCTTAACAATATTATTGTTATTATATTTACAAATATATTAACATTATTCATAAATGAAATTCAAAACTAGAAAAGTGAAAATTGATTCATCCATCATATTCAATTCTAGATATTGCCGGTTTGTGGTAACTGAAGTAAGATGCATATTATGTGTCTATTTTATCTATAAATCGTGAAAAAACAGCATCAATGGTATTGCTATAGTTAGTTGTCGATTCTAAAGATTATTGATCATTTTTAAATTGAATTTCTCCAGAAGAAATTTCTTTAACGGCTCTGATTTGTCATCTGCAAAATTGATATTGAAGTCTCCAGACGAAATTAGTGGAATTTTGTGTGAATTGCTTCCAAGTAGTGCTGATCCTCCTTCTGTGTATTGTAGAAGTGTGCTTTGGATAAGGTAAGTGACGTCTTCTAGTTTCTGACGTGGAGAAAATTATAGCGGTATCTACAGTAGTTTCGCTACAGATCGCTAGAGAGCGTCAATAATAAAAAGCGGGGAATGGTTAGGAAGCCAGGGATGGGAACCGGGACTAAGACCCCTTTTCAGGGGGCAGGGGGGTAAGTTGGAGGGATCCGGGGGAGGGGAATAGGCACCTATGACGATCAAGCAGCGACCAAGCAGCGACCAAGCTGCGTGGAACTGCCATAAATAAAGAAGAAGAAGCGCCTCGCACTAATGACGGTAAAGCGTCACACCAAAAGTGTCCCATTACCGTTATTGCCAGTTTACTTTGACATTTTGATAATTCGTTACACGTTTGACACTGAAACAATTTGATTATTTCGTTACATGTTTCGCCCTCCGTTGCTTTGCGTTTGCTCTTACCAGCTTATATGGTAGTAAGTTGTTGTAGATGTGGGTTGTACTGCTTTACGTAAAAATGCCGCATCCTTGATAAATAATACATTCCGACAGCGACTTCCAGTGCTCGTTCCGGCACAAGAATATTCATTTCTAGTAGACGTCCTTCTATCTTCTGACAAGCAAAAAAACTAGTTTGCAAGTAATCTCAGCCTCCACTTGAAAAAAAAATTCTTCTCTTTGAGACCCATTTAAAGCAGAAAACTCAATTCCGAATTAGAGAGTACCTCAGTACAGGCATCAGGAGTATTCTTTTCAATACTCTCGTTTTACTGATTCTCGATTATGGCGACTGATGAGTATATGGAACTTATATTCGTAAGTTAGACCAAAAGCGTATCCAGCGCCATCAAAATGCTTGCGCCAGATTTTGTTTCCACATCATACCCCGTCATTGTGTTTCTCTCTTCCTAAACAATTTCTCGGTTCATTCCATGGGAGATAGTCATAGAATCCGTCGGGAAAAAATAATCCCCGTTTCCCAACCACCGCTTCATGACCCTTCCTTGCTTTTTATTATCGACGCTCTCTAGCGGACTGTAGCGAAACTAGTGTGTGATGGGAGCGAGGGGGTTAGGGGGTAAGGAAGGTTGGAATGGTTAAGTTGAAGGGATTGGTTAAGAGCTTCACTCCTATCGGGTGTCTCACGACACCTCTGTTTTTTTTTAATTTCAACCTCTACGTTTTATGGTCGTATTGTTTGATATTGAATTATATATTTAACGAACCTGTACTCACCATTTTTCCTTAGCATTTTTTCCGTTTGATGTAAAAACTCACCGCGAGGGTGCCTTTCGCGACTGACACTCAGGCCTATTCTCTAGGCACGTACGCCTGCTTTTTCGCGTATGATACGCGAAAAAACAGGCATACGCATGTTTTCTTTTTCTCGTATTGGTAGTATGACACGTATGTGAACCGTAACGGTTCGGCGGCCGTAGTGTCCGCGGTTAGTGGTTTTGAGGAATCAGAAGTAAAATGATTTTTTTGATAGCAC
>JAOPUG010159466.1:0-11020 GCA_027564375.1 Micropterix facetella | reverse complement strand
AACGGTGTTAATTCTTGCCCCAAGCTGGGGTTAGTATTAACAGTCTCTCTGTATACAGTTAAAACCCTATAATTCATAATGTTAGTGACATTTATAAACATTTCTTTGAAATAAATAACTACAAGTAGCTAACGAATCTACCTCAGTAACAATTCCATTCATTGCTCTTTAAAAAAAAGAATGACAGCGCATACCACTAAATGTGTTAACACTAGCCCCGGGCTCCCCTACCTATATATTTTTGAATGTACATATCGGTGATATAAGTATTTATTATGTATAAAAGTATGTATTGCTATAGATATCATTCAATCACTCCCTAGTTTCTCCTTTTCTATCCTACTCCCGGTTTCCCTTCACTGTTTTATTTTATTTTAAATTGTTATCATTTACTGAAAAATATTTTATTAGTATAAGAGCATATTTAATATGTTTGCCTACTTAGATCATACTGAAAATTTCTGGATGCTGATAAATTGAAACACTCATATTGTGTATTCAAAATATTCACCCTGACAATTTATACTCTTTTTCATTATTTGAAACCTTTGCGAAAAGCAGTTGGGCCAGACTTCTTTGAGGTATCCTCAATGGCTTCTCAAAACGCTATCACCGCCGGCCGCTTCTGGGGCGGTGAACCGTATACCTCGAAGTTTATCATTAATTTTTGGAAACAAAAAGAAATCGCAGGTGCAAGGTCCGGACTGTATTGGGGATGCGCCGTCAGTTCCACGTTTGAGGTCTTCAAAAAAGCCGTTGTCGACTTAGCCGAGTGGGCGAATGCATTGTCGTGATGGAGGACTAATCTGCTGTGAGGACGCTTTTCAAGCACTTTCTAAAACACTGGGCAAGCAATTGTTAACGTACCAATCTGCAGTGCCTATTCCTGGGTTTTCAAGTGAAATTGTTGTGTAATGTCCCGTCTTGCTAAAAAAAGAAGCAACTATCATTTTACCAGTGCTTCTATCTTTTTTGACTTTCGTCGGCAAATACTTCAAATAAAAGACCCACTCCGCCGATTGACTCTTTCTTTCATTTGCGTAACAGTACACCTACCTTTCGTCCCCTGTTACGATATCATATAGGTACTGCTAATAATTGCCCTCCGTCGTATTTTTCATCACTTTATCACACCACTCTACACGTTGTCGTTTTAGAACTTCCGTTAACTCATGCGGTATCCATCTCGAACACAGTTTCCGAACTTTTAGGTGTACGTGCAAAATATTTTGCAATTGGCTCATGCCAATGTTCAATGTTGTACAAATTTGATAACGTCATTTTTTTATTCGATTGAATTAGTAGTCGTACAGCATCAATGTTAGTTTCTGTTACTGCTGTCGCCGGCCGGTGTTCGCGTTAATCGCCTTGGAGATAAATACGTCAACGCTTGAATTCATTATACAGAGATTGTATACAGATCTAAGAGATGGAGCTTTATCGCCAAACGCCCATTGAAGTCTTTGGCAACTTTCTTGATGACTTAAACTAAAGAGATATTCGGGAAAAATCATACATCAAAAATTTCCTCGACTTAAATCCATCATAAATAAAATTAAACGAATTTACCGCGTGAAGTTTTTACCGCCGACGTTTACCAGCAACCAGCGTAGACCACCCTGGACCACCGCGGTTGCAACATGGCCGATACTTTGGGTACTAAAAACTTCACACGATAAATTCTTTAAATTTTATTTATAATATCAAACAACCGCGATATTCGTCTATTTCAAATTAAATTCATCGTTAACTAAACTCGCAATTTTTAAAATGACGCCACATAGAAAAAACAAATGTTCCATTATCCTAAGAGTTCCATTTTCATAAATTGGAATTACCTTTTTAATATTTTTAACGCAAGTGGCCAGTTCCAGAAACTTTCAGTATGGTCGGTCCACATATTGCTGTACCTACACTGTTTTTTTTCCTGATTAAAAGAAATTAAATTAAATTAAATTAAAGAAGTTACAGATAGTTCGATAACGTTTTTTGAAGTTTAATTGGGTGTCGAAAAAACTCCAAAACCTTGACATAAGTCACTGGAAAGCACAGCAAGAGATGGAGTATTCATATTTCGATCTCGTGTACATATGTCATCACCGAACATTTGTTAATTAATTTTAACAAATGTTTGGTACTCGTTACCACCAAGTTCACTTTAATAAGTTAAGTTAGTGGTTACGATTTTGGCTCCTTGCTGAAACTACATCAATATCAAGCTGGAAGATCTCACAGAGCCTTCCAGTAGGTAATCATAATTTCATTTTTTGTAATAGTATCAGCAAATATTAGGCAAAATGCTGGTGTGACAATATTACTCAGAATATTAACAACAAGTTAATAAATAGCCCAAATTAGATTCTTGGCGAACTGCGATTGAGTGCTTGTGTAGTTTGGAATCAAAATGGCAGATTTGATGACCTTTTGCCGGTCTCAAAAGTAATCTGCGATAATTTTTAACAGTACAATTGAAGAACCAAGCAGTAGCCAGTTGTTGGAGTAAAGCGACGCGACGCGATCTAATCTGTCAAAGCCCTCCTAAAATCTAAATACATGATATCATGTCTACATTGCAAAAAGAATTGAATTAATGTCTGCGCCATTAAAAGTAATGAATCCACCATTATTCACCATTATGTATACATTTATAAGACTATTATTATCTAAGAAATGCTCATTTCGTGGGTTTTTGAAGTGTTCCTTGTTTGGATTTTCGCAAGAACATTATAATTTACTTACTCAGTAAGCCAATGATATTACTATATACAAATAATCAGTCGAGATTGTTTTGTTGGTTGGTCTCCACACACTCCCTTCTCGAAATAATGGAGAAATTCTGGAGAAACCGCTATCTGGACTCTAGCCTCTGGAAAAACCACACTCTGGAGAAATCACCATCTGGAGATATCATTCTTTCCACTGGAGCCACTCGCCATATCCTAGACAAAGCATTAAAGAGGTTTTTAGAAATTGAAAAATTGTTGGTCTCCGATCTTAATTCATTTTATTCCGCGGTGCTATCGGGATAACATGAAGCGAGGGAGTGAACGGTATTTGATTTTCGCTTTCCATATGATCCTTTTAAATTAGCTCTGAAGCTACGCAAACATCGTCTCTCTTCTACGAAGCGAAGTACGAAGTCGAAGCTACATACATACATACATCTTCAAGTAAAATATAAAGACATTTTTGCATGGTAAAAGACAAAATAAGTCCATTTACTTTTCAAAATATTCACGTCGTCTTATCGTATAATAATATTATTATGGTATGGTAGTAACACATTCTCATGAGCAATAAAATTGAAGGACTTTTGAAAGATGTCTCAGGGGGTGTTTTTCATCCGCGCGGTGATTGACGATATCTTTTTGAATAAGTAGGTACACCATCTCTACCTCAGAAAACCTTCAATTATGTTAATAGACCATTAGAGTGAAAGAGCATTATGTATACGTTTGGAATGAAGCTAATGAAATATTGCGTTCGCTTTGATTAATATGGTACTATTATATAGTTTTAAAAAGTCTCTATAACGATGTTCGAGAGCATTTCAGTCGGAGTCGGAAATAGGACAGAATCTTCGTAATAAGTCCGTGTATAATCAAGCGATTGACGAATACATATTGAACAAAAAATATAAATTATACAAATAGACTTAGTATACGAATTGTCTAAGATTTATATATTTATTTATTTGTACGTAAATATTCAGGATTATACTAACTAGGTGGAAAGAGATGAAAATATCGTAAGAAAAATGCCAATTGTTAAGAAATAACAAAATAACTAATTAAAATGAATGAATCATTGAATGAATGAATGAATGAACATATTTATTACACATAATAGTACAAGAACAATAGGCTGACTTATTGACTACTCGGTCAATCTCTTACAGCCAGCCCTTATTTTAATTGCGGGTATTTGATAGAGGTAATAAAAGATAATAAGCAAAAAAACAAAAATAAAAGTAAGTAAATTAAGTAAGTAAAGTAAAGCAATACATGTCTGGAAGGTCGGAAAATAAGAGGGAGTAGAAATAGAGCTAAATAAAAAAAATGGTTAGACCGTTCGCCTACGCCAACAAATTATTCGCTTATTTTTGACACATTTTTTTCCTTGTAATTGGAACTGTCCATTCGAGTCTCCTAATTCCCTTTAGCGGAATGTAAATACAGTGTGTACAAAAACGCAAGTTATGAAGAGTGCTGCGATTTTGGCGGAGTAAGTATGAAGTAATGTAATTAATATAAGTGTGAAGTGCAAACTATTTTAGCAAGAATTCGACTCTCCTCGCTTGTCTTTTCCTTATACCCATTCTCTTATTCCTTTCCTTTCTTCTGTCGCATTTAATGGCAAATCGACCAGAAAAACTTACTCGTACAACGATAAGTCATAAATTAAGAATATGAATAAATGAAAGAGGATAAGTGTGGTATATATGCTTGTGAGCTGTATAAGAGTATGAGCTGTATATTATAGTGTGAGCTGTGACCGTGTGTGTGTGCTAAGGTGTGACAGCGCGCTGCACTTGCGAAGGTCTGTAATACCCTAACAATCACTCAACACTGTCATCCATACTCGATCCCCAAATACATATCCCATCAATCAAATCAATTGCTTCGGCCAACGTAACGACATTAAATAATTCAAAAATACTTATCTCGAATTTCTACATCCAATGTGAAAAACGTAACGATATTATATCGTAGAAAAATACTGTTCCCCACCTTCCACATCCAGATAGACAGTCACAAGTTTTTTGTGGTTTAGATGGACACTAGGACATAAAATTAAAACGTCCAAAAATACTCTTCTCGACGTTTCACATGTCCTAGAGTCCATCTAACCCAGAAAAGAGTTTGTGTCTGTATGTCTGGATATATGGATGTTACTATGCACGATAATTCGAGTAAACTACGTCCGTTTTAAATTTTTCTTTTGCCAATCGATAGTTACAGCCAATGTGCAAAGCCCAGTTGATTTTGGTTCTGTACGAAGGTATTATTATTTATTAATCTTATTTATTTAATTTCAGTCAGAAAACCCGTCAGTATCCTATATCGGTCAATTTAAGTACTACCTGTCTTCGTTGCAATGGTCACGAATTAGTATTCGTCTCGGCCAGTAGATAGCGTAAAAAATCAGAATTTTTCAGAATTCAAAAGTCACATCTGAACATCTTAATATATTTATACATACATACTTAGAAGAAAATAATCATATGGGCCGAAGTTTGACAAACCCTTGGGTTTTTCCACTGCCAAGTTTTTCCTTGTAAATTTGCTTCGTCTATGGAATGACCTTCCAGTAGACATAAAAAAGCAAAGTCACTACTAGAAGGTTTTAAAAAAGTCTACACAACGTATTTGCTTATTTCTTCGAAGTGCTGAATAAGGCAGCTACCATTTTAGTATAATTAATAGTACCAGTACCAACATTATTTCCGTTTAAACGTTATATTTTTGGATTAAATTATCTTTATATATTTACATGTAGTTTATCGGTGTATCTCTGTTCACGGCATTATTTTGTCTTTCTCAATTTATAATTGCGTTGGTCGTTCTAGTTTATTCTTAAAATTTATTTGTATTATTTTTTATATATTTAAGCACTTAGTCAGAATAATATAAACTTATGTGATTAAGATTAGATATATATATAACCTTTGTACTTCAACTTCAACTGTAAAATTATGATAAGAACTTTTGGATCCTTAATCTAAAAGTGGATTTTATATGTAAATAAATAAATAAACAAATAAATGATGGGCTAACAGCCGGGACTTTTGTGGGGCACATCTATATAAATAATCATGCATAGAAAAAATGACAAATAGAATATTACTAAATATACGTTTTTTTTTTCTTTTTCAGACTACTCGACTTTGAGATCAATCAAATAATAAGATCGACCCGAAATTAGGATTCTTAAAATGGCTATTTTAAATGCTTGGACAAGTTCTTGGAGTTCTTTAAATCGCTGATCATGCAAACTAACAAACACACCCATCATTTGGGACCTTGAGCCTAATGGCGTCTTTGTCTGTGATTAGGTCGGGCCAACACACGGTTCAACTTCCATCCGGCAGCCTCCTCGAAGAGGGACTTAACTGGCAGTCAGTGGGTGAGGCTGCCCGCTCGGTGGCAATTCTCAGTGCCTCGCCATAAGGCGTTGGACTCTGATGGCCTGATGGCGTAGTTGGATACGTGTAACCTCAATTTCCACAAGTGCTTGCGCTCATCTCGGGGTAATGAGACGATAAAGTTTGTATAACATTCCGAGGTAGCGGGTTCGCTCATAGCATGTGACACCTCTCAGCAGTACGGAGGATGGTCCTTGTTTTCCTGCTACAAAACTCCTTTATTTTCCAAACTGTGTCAGAAATTGAATTATGACAAAGTTCATACGACGTTTCGCGTTACCCCTATGGAGTTCAGCTATTATTTCTCGCAAACACACAGTTGTGTATCAATCTGCGGTAACCGTTATCTGCTCTTGTAAGTAAATTGTGGCAACATATCCTGATTTTGAGACAAATGAAGCGACCATTGTCTTCTAACGCATTCGAGAACGGACCACTTTTGTAGGCTTCAGCTGACTATCGAGGAACCAAACTTGCATATATAGAGATAAATTACAGCCATATCAACGTCCAAATGTGTTCGAATCTACACATGTCACATGTCGGTCTTCCTGTATTCGCTGGCATACAGCAGCTACGTTTTCTTGTGTTACATCTGTATTTGGTCAATCTGTGAATTATACGGTGCTAAAAGAGGCACGTGCACGTCGGAATTTTTACTAGGTGCTTCACCATGGTAAAGAGAAATAAGTGAGGCTCAGTGAGACTGTTCCTAAGATAAACTTCTTCGAAAACTGTGATAAATAAACAAAATATTTTTTTTCGCGTGAGATTCATTTTAATATTAATATTAAAATCAGTAATTAATCTCCAAGTCAAAAAATAAAGGCAGTGTAATTTGTATGCTCAGATACCTATTGCCTGTTCAGTCTAGTTGGGCATTCGTCTAGAATGATCGTATCGGTTGTGTTTATGTTTTCCTTACTGCTAATGTAACCAATTACAATTTATACTATCGCACTGGTAACAAACTACCGAATGTTAGCAAAAAAAAGTTTCATTTTTCTAACAACATGTCAAATTCTAACTATGACAGTTAGAATTCAATAATTTATTAGGGATATAGACATTTATTAGGGATGTTACCTAACTATACCACGTTTATGTTTTTGTGAACGGCAGTAGCTTAATTAAATACAAGTGTTCACGTAGCAATGTGATTTACGATACTAATTTATACCGAAGTAGTAGATTTATTTCGGTGTGCTCAAGCGTAAAAGTATGACTAAACCACTTAGGTTACACACCACCACCATCTAAGTAGAAACGAAACAATCATGGCAGCAGCAATTGAGGTTGAAAGAATGCAAATACAAGGTAATCAAATAGACATATAAGTACTTAGACATTTACTAGAAGTAAATAGACATATGAAATCGAAAACTTCCGCAGTTGTTTGACATTATAAATAATATAAAACGAAATTACCACGTGAAGTTTGTACCACCCGACATTTCGGCGATGTTTCAACCGTCGTTATTCAGAGTAGACTGGATTGTCCAGGGCAGTCTACCCTGGACAACCGCGGATACCACATCACCGAAACGTCGGGTGCTTCAAATCACGCGGTAAATTCGGTTTATCTTATATATAAATAGACATATAAATAGACAAAATCAATTTCACAACCACTGATGAATAAAAAGCTATATCCTCGAAAATAGTCAAGGAATGCCACAAATGCATATTTAAATAGCTCATTATTTATTTTCACCTGGACTCAGTGGAATTGGTGGAAATGAAGAAGCAGACAGACTGAAAGTTTTCTTTTAATATTATACACTTAGTTATTTACGAGTAATAACAACAATGTCGTTGTTTTTGTTACATACTTTGACCGACTACTTATAAATTTTAGTAACAATAGCCACCAAGAGGCATATCCCTCATGTGGGCTGCGATGCAAAATAAGCTATAGTCGATACCTAAAAATCAAAACCAATAAAATGAATTGTAAAGTTACTCCATTGCAAGAAATCACAACACGATAAAAATCTGTATTCCTTAACACTGCGTTTCGTTGAAATCTATAGTGTTGATTCCAAGGGTATTTATGATATCTGCCCTCAACCCAGCATTTATTTATATGTATGTATGTATAAAAACATATGTATATATATTTATTCCTTATTCAAATCCACAACTTTTACCCTATCTCGACGAAACTTTCCATATTATTATGATGTATTCCTTAAAATAAGGAGTATGTTGTTTTATAAAAACCCACCCACTCCCTTTTTAATATCTCTTTAAGCAAAATTTTGACATGCAACTATTAAGTTTTTCGCAAATACCTTGAAAACGGCGAGGAAATCTGCCAATCTGGAAAATATATCCTGAAAGCCTGTAAAATTTGCGGTCGAAGAACGTTGGCCTGACTGTGATCGCTGAATTAGTTGCCAAGAAATTCGACCTATTAATTGGAAAATTGTTTCCATCTCACGTTTTCTTTGCTAGAAAACGAACCCGTCACAGCAACGGACTACTCCGTGTCCCCAGTCCCCAGGCTCAGATATGCTAGGTTATGCCATCAATTAGCGATCTAACAGCGCCGTAAAAACTCCCATTCTCGAAAAAATTGTGGCGATTCGCGAATTAGGGTGCAAAATGTCCCAATTAACAAAGTTGCGAACGTTTGAAATTTCGTCTCGAGCTCCATCAGCCGAGGCAACTCAGATAAAAATCGCTATTACATATACCAACTTTCTAAGAATGGCGAATACGAACATCTATGTAGGTAGGTTACCTTATCTGGGCAGTGATTAGGGTTCGAAGACTTGATAATTT
Source organism: Micropterix facetella (assembly GCA_027564375.1). Taxonomy (NCBI): domain Eukaryota; kingdom Metazoa; phylum Arthropoda; class Insecta; order Lepidoptera; family Micropterigidae; genus Micropterix; species Micropterix facetella. The sequence goes on along the minus strand of JAOPUG010159466.1, from coordinate 2,088 downwards.
TAACTATAAATAAATTCATAATTAAAAGTAAATTTTAGTCTTAAGCGATTGCATAGAAATTTAACCATTAAGGCGACGACGTACGTAAATTTCATCGATTACATTTTTGAGCAATATTTGGACCGTTATAGTGATAACTGATGATGTTAACCATATAAAAAAATATCTTAACTCAGGATACCTTTCTTAAGTAAATATCTATTACAGATTTTTTACAGTGTTTTTTGAACTATTGCTCACACTAAACTAGGAAGCTAAAAAAATACTAAGGCATTTTAAAAATAGTTATAAAATGTACGACTACCTATCGCATAATTTAAAAGAAATAGTTTTTCTTGATAAAAAATATATTAAAAGTGCAAGTTTCTTCCATATTCACAATTAAATTGCAATTTTTTATTTTCCATACATATACATTAAACTTTCAGTGTCAGCGATATTTGTTTTTCAAATGAAATATTAGTGTATTTTTAGAATAATATTTTCTACAACACGTGTCTTTAAATTTTCTCATACAAATGCGCCGAGCCGTCTTCGTTTGGCGCATTTGTATGAGATATCCTTATGAGATTTGTATGAGAATTGTATGAGATTTTTTTTACATACATCGTCGCCTTACCCTATAATATCGATCTTACATATCCAGGAATACACCATACACTTGGTAATTCTACACAGTAACTCCACCATTTTCCGCTCTATTACTTGGCGGCGCGGTCGCATACATCTGAGCGAAGGTAAATCAGATGGTTTTGCCGATGTGACTGACTGGTATGGTGAATGATGTCGCCTTGATCGAGTGTTGATTCCAGGCCCGCTAAATCCTGATTTTTTCTACTGTCATCGTAGTCCTACAAATATTGGCATGTTTGGTCCAACATGTCTTCTTCTTCATCCCAACACCGCCGAGTCCAACGCCAAACCGCGAGGCAACTAGCAAGTATAAACCAGCCCGGCATCCTCACGCCCTTACTGCCAGATTTGAGTAGAATTCTTCGTTCTACACTCTGGTTACAGATTCGAAGTCTGTTGTGTGACTTTTACCTGTTGTAAATCATATTCCTACCGGTTTGGGGCCCTTGTCGCCCTTTGCCCGACTGTCACTGGGGATTGGGTGGACAACGGGCAGACAACGGTCCGTTTCTAAGGATAGGTGCCAAAAGGTGAATATCTACCCCGTTTCTTAAGAAACATACGTTTCCAGACCTCTTCAACAATGCGCCGGTTGCACTAACTCTGCACAACCGCTCAGAGCCGCCCGAGGTATCCCTCTTCGAGGAGGCGGTTGGATATGTGTCGAGCTATGAGTTGTTTCGTCCAACAAAATATCTACTAACCGCAAGGCCAAGTTGCATAGACCCATCAAATATTTAAATGTATTTTTTTTATAATAAAAAATACTAATTATTAGAAAATAATCTGTGAGTGGGGTTTAAAAATAGCATAATAAATATTAAAATATAAGCTGTCTTCCATGGAGAAAAGATACACCACGTAATACTAATATACCAATTCTAAAGAAAACTAATCTGGATTTGTTGGAAAAAATATCGCTTTTACAATACAAAACCGACAATTATGATCAAGAACAGAGAAAATGTGATATTTAAATCAGAGGAATACCAGATAAGTGCGAAAATCTACCAGAAATCCTTCGAAAAATTAGTTCAGTTGTCAAATGTGACATCCAAATGGTCGATCTTAAAATCTTACGAAATTTCAGCAAAAAATCGGAACAAAAACCAAGATCTGTTGTAACAGTAAAATTTTACGATGATGCAAAACGTAATTGATTTTTGAAGTCAGTAAAAAACTACAAAAAACAATGTAAGGTCAACAGCGGAGAATTCAATACAAATGATTTAGGGATATTTGGCAACGTTACACCTATATACGTGTCTGAAAATATCACTCCAAAAACAAGCTTTTTTCTAGGTCGGTCTAAAGTTATTGTCAGAGAAAATGATATGGATATCTTTGGGTTATTTCTGGAAAAGTATTTATTCGTAAAGCTGATACAATGAAACCCATTATTATTAATTACGAGAAAACTTTTTTAGAATTGAAATAATTATAATTTTGAGGATA
>JAOPUG010159447.1:0-11024 GCA_027564375.1 Micropterix facetella | reverse complement strand
TTCTACTACTTTATGAGGGCCTGATACTTCGCTGGCTCTAAAATGACGGTGCACGAAATGGGAAGATCACAATGCCATTTCAATCGATACAATAAAATATTGTTTAGAAAAACTTGAAACTAGAAAAAAGTGATTTCGAAATAGAGAGAGATTTAAAAATTTTGCGGAATTTGCAAAATAGAGAGATTTAGTCATTTTGACATGGCAATTTTAAGATGACATTCTAAAGAACAATGCGTACCATGTCTAAAGAACAAATAAATACCTAGGTATTGTTTTAAAACTATTATTTCAGCCACCCAAGTGGCCAAGTCTTGAAATCCTGCGCGAATAATGTTACTAAGCACGATAAATCGGGTAAACTGCCTCTGATTGAGAAAAATATTTCGGAAATCGATAGTTATGACCAATGCGCAGAGCTAGTTACTTCGGCCACCTAAGTGACCAAGGCTTAAAATCCTGCGCGAAAAATGTTAGTATGCACGATATCTCGAGTGAACTGCATTCGATTTAGACAAATCTTTCGGCAATCAATAGTCATGGACAATGCGCAGAGCCTAAGCCCACTGCCGCCCAAGGCGCGGAGCGCTGTCTTTCACTACCGAAGCAGTCACCAAGGCCCACTCGGACACCTCTTTTATGCGCAAACTCTAGGAAAAAGGCACACGGGGCTAGATCTGCTGAATACGGAGGGAGGGGAACGATAGTGTACCCCTGATAATCCAATCTTCAGGCCACAGTGCCCGTGAACGACCTCATCGGCATGCTTAAATTGTTTTTATTGAGTGGGCCTCGTGGGTTTTCTTACGGTTGTAAGTTTGATTGGCGCTTATTACCTACATGCAAGGTAACGAAAAATCATTCATAATGACGATTTGCCTCTGCAAAATCAAGCACAATATGTTTGGTGAAACAAAAGAGGTAATCCTTTATTAATGGTGTAGTCAAAAGTGTCAAATTAAAGAAAACGTCGGTTTCATGGACACAAAATTATTTGAATTTCATATTTTTTCCCTTTTATCGTGTTTATTGTAAGTAACATCGAATGGTCACTATCAGCCATACAAAATTTTGGAAAGCTTTTTCTCTCAGAGCTGTTAAAGCGGAATAATATTTGGGACGTCATGAGTATTATCTCTGACGTAACATTAGAACCCCTTCCACACAGTAATTCCGCTTAATTGAGGAGTCATTACAGGAGTGGCACAATAGATCTCTTGTGGTTTACGTGATCAGTTCAGGTAGTTCTTTTAAACTATCCTGAATATATTATACATACATACAAGAAAACAATCACATGGGCCGAAGTTTGACAAACCCTTCGGTTTTCCCCCTGCCCCAGTTTTGACTTGTAAACGTCTTTAAAAGGATTCAAAACTAAAATCCCTTCAGAGTTAGCGATTGAAACGCTCTTGTTGTCCGCAAATATTTAATATATCTCGTGGTTCAAGGGTTGCGGCGTGAAGTGGCGTGTATATCAGCTGCTAGAAGACATGTTCAACTTGCATGTTGTGTGTTCACGTCATCGAGGAGGAGGGGTGTTGAATAGGGGTCTCGGAATTCACTCCGCGGGACCAAAGGATCAATCATAACTACGTAACGGCGAGAGGTATATAAGTCAATCTTGCGTTGCCGTGTAGATCGCGAAGTATTCTAAGATGTAAGCTGAGCAGAAAAAAATAAGTTGTCGAGTGAAAAGAAGTGCTGGGAAGTTTTCCACGAAAGATGTTTACACGCCAAAAAGTTTACGGTATTAAAATATATAAGATTAACGAATTTACCGCGTGAAGTTTTTAGCGCCCGACGTTCCGACGATGTTGCAACCGCCACTGTCTAGACAACGGCGGTTGCAACATCGCCGAAACGTCGGGGGCTAAAAACTGCAAGCGGTAAATTCGTTTAATCTCATCTATTACTAACGAGAGTCTTCAAAGTTCACGGTAGTGTAGCGATAATGTCTACCCATTTTTTATTACCTATATATTATTTTAATTGAACAAAATTATAAGTAAGTACTTACCTACAGTCGTAGCTTTTAAAATAATCAAAAGTAATTTATTAGAAAATAAATTACTTTAAAAATTACTAAAATTTGACAAAAATAATTAGTCAATTTAAAAAAAGGTTATTATGCAGCGCTCATATTCCACTAATGTATCTTATGTCTTGGCTGTATTTCGCCTGCAAGACTTCATCGATGCTACATCGGGATAAGCTCCCATTATTATAATCAATAAGAAAACGGCAATTATATGCGTTACAAGCAACAACAACAAAAATACAACTAAAGCCCAAGCATTCCTTCTATCCGTATGGGCGGTCATCTTACCAAGTAAACAAATTGAGCGCTCTCATAATAATTTCAATTTTGCGGAATTTGCATGCACATGCGATGGGAGATTGTTATATTTGCTTCTAATATACTTTTTTTTTCTAATCAAATTTTGATCGACTGCACGTACGCTCGTTTTGCACGTACTTTTGAAAGAAATAATAATAATATTAAACGTTTTATTTGCACTTAAAAATTAAACTACAAAAAGGCCAGCTTTTTTCCACATGGAAATATCTTACAACTAACCTAATCACACAGTGCTGAGGTATATGCACGCGTGGTGGAAACAAATATTCTTAAACAAATATGTCATTGTGTCTATGTAAAATACAAACTACTATATTTGAAACGAAGAATACCCTGTGAGATGTATTTAAGAGAGGAAGGAGATATGAAGTGAAGAACTGGTTGCTTCTTAGAAAAGTAGTAATTTTCGGGGTGGGTCTTGAACGATTCTTTAGGGGTATGAGGCCCGGTTCTAAGGCGTGGTATTATTGGATAATATGACCGGATCCCATCTCTATTATTGTTATTCAGATCCTTGGTATGTCGGCAGAGAGATGGTCGTCAGATATGGTGTGCTGTGTTGAGGCTCCTGGCGATTCAGCTAGGAGACTCCGTGGGACGACATAGAGAGAGATAGGGAGAAAGATAGAGAGAGAGAGAGAGAGAGAGAGAGAGAGAGAGAGAGAGAGAGAAACACGTATTAATATTTATGATTTATTATTAGGTATAATTTAGTTTGAGTGACTTGCCAATTGAAGAAGATATGACGTAGTGAGTAGTATTTTATAAGTGATTTTACTTGTCTCTTAGACCGGTTTATATAGGAAAATCTCTAAGGTCTTAAGTGCTATTTTCTATTGTTCTCCTACTCAGAACAAATTAATTAATTTAATGTGAAAGTGACGTCAGACGATCTTCTATGTGTTATTCTTAATAAAAAATGTCAAATTCATGTCATTTAATTTGCAACCGAAAGTATATTAAATGCTTTCATAGAATTTCGTGTTGTCATGAGAAATATAATAATTGTGAGGGACGTTACAATTCTAAAGTAGACGAGTTTCTAAGATTTGCTGGGAGATCGTTCCAGAGCCTTGCAACATCAACACAGAAAGATTAAGAGTAGTAATCAGTATAATGACGAGGATTACTGTCTTTGCAAGGATTACTGTGTTTGCCTTTACAGGGAGTTATAAAACTACCAAATTCTACTCTGCTGTAAAAGAATAAATTAAAATCAACATAAAATGTACAATTTCGATAAAAATTTCAAATTAACCAAAATAATATGATTTATTTAAAAAAAAATCAAATTCAAAAAGAGAACCAAACCACAAAGGAAAATTAAAAGTGTGTAAAATATTCATTTAATGTATACAAACTTTTGCATGTTAGCCATGTCTTGAGTGCGGCCTTAAATTTGTTCCCCTTAATCATTTTTATATTTCGAGGAAAGAGACATAAGGTCATATGGAGTATAAATAGACATATGGGCAGAAATAAATCGTGTAGTCAACTCTCGATCTTCCACGAGAGAAAATTTTAATTGTTACTCGAAATCACTCCGCGCAACCAAAGAATTAGTCGTAACTCAGCAATGGAAAGGGTTACACAAGTGATTCTTAAGTCGCCATATAGATCTTGAGGTATTCTAATATGTCAGCTGAAAAGCAAAAAGCCGCAGTCGTCGTAATCACAAGAATCTCAAAAACTGCGGGAGACTGACAGCGAATGTAAACACCATCGAAACAACCAACCGCGATCTGTGGACGTAATGAGATGAACGTTATGAAAATTATAAATATGTAGACCAAAATCTGCACTTAGATACCAATAAGCATAAATGAGCGCTGGAAAACTTTATTCTTCATCAGAAATAAAGTTTGATAGTTTGGTAGGCAGTTTTAAAATTGTAGATCGTTACTAAGTATTTGAATTTAGAGCGTTACACGGTTAGGTACATCCAGGCGCTGAAGCATTTAAACTAAGCTGCCACAATGACTATCCTAGTATAGATAAACTACGGCGCACTATCCCTGATAAATTTGGTAAATAAAAGATCTAAAGTTATCGGGCAAATCGTGACCTGAAACTGGATTTCGCGGTCGCAAATCGCCGGTACAATTATTTCAGCTACTTTGTCCTCTCACTGCTTTCTGTTTAATTACCGACTTAATACTTAGGCCATAATGAAAATTTTAGGATTAAGATAAAATAAAACAAATATAATTTTATTTGCTGTTTTTCAAAGTATTCTCCCTGACAATTTATATACTTCTACATTATTTGAATATATTGGCAACAGCAGTTGGCCTAGTCTTCTTTAGAGGTCTCCTCAATGGCTCCCCGGAAAACTATCACCGCGCTTCTGGGGTCGTGAACTATATACCTCGAAATTTATCCTTAATTTTTGGAAACAAAATGAAGTAGCAGGTTCAAGGTCCAGGCTGATGCGTCATCAGTTCTACGTTTGTGGTCTTCAAAAACGCCGTTGTCATCCAAGCGGAGTGATCGGATGTATTATCATGATGGTGGACTACGTGTAATGTCCCGTCTTGTTGAAGTAAGCATCGAAAGAACCACTCCGCCGATTGACCCTTTTTTTCAGGTTCATAACATAACACCTAGCTTTCGTCTCCTGTTACGATATAATATACTGCTAATGATTGCCATCCATCGTATTTTTTTATCATTTTATCACACTACTCTACACGCTATCGTTTTTGAACTTCCGTTAATTTATACGGTATCCATATCGAACAAAGCTTCCGAACTTCCAGGTGTACTTGCAAAATATTTTGCACTTGGCTAAAGAAATGCCATGTTAATAAACATAAATGCCATGTAAATAACAATAAACCAATAAATGCCATTTCAATGTTGTCGAATTTGCTGACATGTAATTTGTTATGCGATTGATAGTGTCATACAGCATCAATGTTAGTTTCTGTAACGGCTGTCCCAGGTCGGCCTTGGCACGAATCATCTTGGAGATGAATACGTCCACGTTTGAATTCACTATACCAGAAGTACACAGAGCAACGAGATGGGGCTTCATCGCCTTGAAATCTTGGCAACTTTCTTGTTGACTAACACCACTTATTTATATACAATATATACATAGTCATATACAATCATAGAAAATCATATGTCGAACAATTTCTCGAATTAAATCTATCGTTAGGTAAACTCGCAATTTTCAAGATGGCACCACAAAGAAAAAACAAATGACAGACATAAAAAATAAAACGTATTTTACAGGAAATGGCTTCCATTTTCAAAAAAATAATTGATTTTTTAATACCTTTAACGCAAGTGGCCAGTTCCAGAAACTTCCAGTATGGGTCAAGTAACAAATAAGCCAAATATTCAAATTGTTCAGATAGGTTCACGGTGATCAGATTTTTAAAGTCAGAGGCAGATGCGCTCTTAACTTCCTCCCCTTGCTAAAAGAAATGACCATGAACTGACAAATAGGTAATTTTTAGTCTCCGGGGAATGTGGACCCGAAGAGATAACTCTTGCGAGTAGATTATGACAGTCAAATATTTCTGTTCTGATTATAGCTCATTCTGTTGGCCTTTAATGTCGGAACTGGATAACACTTGAGGACTTCCTCGTCTGATGCACTGAAAGATAATGTTGTATTACTGTACGCCAGAGATGCTGAATATATATTTAAATGCCTTACAGCATACATTTGCAGAACCCAATGAACTCGCCCGCTGGAGCTATTCAAACGATTTTCAGGTCACCATTGTAGCAATACCACTTGTACAGTTTAGGGGTATAGATGCAACAGGCAAACCCTACATCCCAGGATAGTAAAACGATATAGATCGTTTTTTCCCCCATGAGATTATTACGCAGAGACTTAACGAATACGATTTACTGATCCAACCACGCCAACAACCCGTTAGAGTCTAACTCCTTACCACGAGGCGTTGGGAATTTTCAAGCTCAGTCTCACGCTCTCGCCCCAGATTTGGTCAGATTTATCCGACCACCCGTCTGGTCACAGGTTCGAGATCGCTTGCGCGAGATACCTCACGAAACATCAATTCATACCGAATTTACGAGATTAGGTGACCAATGTATCATTTCTAAGAATAGATATCAAAGGTAAATATCTACTCCCGCTCTTTAGAAAGCATACGCAATCAGCACCCCCAGTTATTCGCTGATTGAGTAAAGGCCGATAAACTGACCAGTGCACAAACCATCCGGGGCCGCTCGAGATATTCCCCCAGATCCGCCACACGTCGGTTTCATAAGGTAAAGTCCCACTTCGAGGAGGCTGCCGGATAGGACTTGATCCTTGAGTCGGGCCGACTAAAGATAACAGAGTTGGTCATCAGGACCGAGCTGCACCCTATTAGGCCCCACTTGTACAACATTGGATTTAAGAGCAAGCTACGGGTGAACCCGGTTCCGCGAGGTGTTTCAACGAACTTTATCGTTATGTCGCCCCGAGATGAGCGCAAGAAATTTGGACAATGTATAACCACATATCCAACTGCTCCCCTGCCCGTCAGAGTCCACCTCCTCACAGCGAGTCACGGGGAATTTTCAAACCCAGGGTGGACCCTCGCGCCATCACTGCCAGATGTAGTTAGATTTCTCCGACCTCCCGTCTGGTAGCAGGTTCGAAGTCGCTTGGGCGGCCTCTAACGCGGTATTCCGTAACTCGAAAATATCGCGGACCCGAGGCGTCCTTTACTTGGCTACCCCCCGAAATTGAATGGCCAACGGGTTGTTTCTAAAGATAGGTGACATTTACCCCCGCGTCTTAGTTAAAATACATTTCCAGACTCCAAAACTAAACTACAAAACTATGTGTTAGATGTGGCTATTTTGATTAGTTGCGGCAATGGACTAAGGATCCAAATGCCAAGGACACCTATTATATCATCCAACTTTCCTTACGAATTTGAACACCTACAATTGCCCGTTAAGCTTTACTTTGAAATGATAGTTACTTTAAACTTAAGGACAAATGGTAAACGTAGCAGGGGGTAATCTCAATGTTTTCGCATGGCAGCTACATGTAGTAGGTATGTTGAGGTGCCAGTTCCAGCGAAATTTTTATATTTTTGCTATTCTGCCGCAACCAAATATGTCGTTTACAAAGTAGCTCTGCGATAAGCAATCATTTACACGTATACCAGTGAAGTAGTCATCTTCAATACCTTATTAGATATTTGTATCGAAATATTTTAATAATGCCCACTGCTGCGCTATTCCTGCTCAGAAGTTCTGCGCCACTTATATTTAAATCTACTGCTCATTGTCACTTAAAACAGTGTAAAAATATAGGTATAGGTCCCGCCACAGATCTTGACCCCTTATACATTGGCTCAGATCACGTGTATTGCATTTATGTAACACCAGTGCACCTAAACCAAGTAGCCGGCGACCCGGCCGGGGTAGCTGGCAATTTTAGGGGCGTATAGCGGCTATAGTCTTTCACAAGGCAATTTTATTTTCTGTCTCGTGCGGAGTTTTGGATGAGTTTGGGTTATATATGTGAATGAATTTTGGAGCTGGTATGCGAGGGATCAAGAAATTTGGCTCAGAGTGTATATCTTATCTAACGTCTTCTATATGCAATACACTTTACAGATCAACAGAAAAGTAATAAAAACAAGAAAATTTCAACACACCGTGACAGCCGAGGCTCTGTCCGCAGCTCAATGTTGAAAAAAAACCGCGAGTTCAACCTTGTATATGTATGTACATATGTACCACACTTTAATTCGCTTCATTCATAAATTATATTATTTATTTATATTTTTAACTGTTACTTATCGCTTTACGAGTTTATTCATTATTTCATTTAAGTGAACTAATAGGCATTTATTTTTAATTTATTTTACTACTTGGTATAACTCTGCATTTACATATCAAGAAATACATAAATAATTATCCCGAGAAATCGATTTATAATAGGTAGTATGTGTATTACTGTTACTAATTTACACTTCGATTGATTTACAAGGCCAGCCCCTACTGTATGACAGGCGTGGTTGTTTTTTAAAGCTCTGTTGGTGTTGTTGGGTTTGTGTCGCAGTAGATGTTGGTACTACAGCAGAGTAATCCGTCCGTACAAATCGAGTAAGGCCACGAATTGAATGAATGCAGCCACAACTTTTTGAACGCATTTTGAATCGTTGACGATCGTAAAAACTACGCATTTTTTAGTTTATATTTATTTATTCACTTATTATTTTTCGGCAATCAACATTGCAGAAAAATCAATGCATTGAAAAGTAAAATTAATTATAATATCAACTAGTAACTATACAAATCGAACGTTACAATCAATACTAGCTAATCATATGATTGCAATCAATCATATGAGGATAAATAATTAATTACCTTTAATTTAAACAGATGAGGGTTGGGGGTAAAAAACCTACGTTTGATGCCATCGAGTTAATGTCATTTAAGTGCAGCAAAGCACATGTCTACACGTTCCACCTTGTAAGGTTAGTGCGAGAAAACCGCTCCGCGAAAAGATGGTGCGTTCGATCACGAAAGTCTTTCCGAAGAGGCAGGCCGTTTTCCACTCCGAAAGGATGACTCATTGAACATCGCACTCGCAGGCTAGAAACTGGGATCCATATATGTTACGAAAAGAGATTTCGGCCATCCACGATAAATGAAATATATTCACCTTTCACCTCTGTCACATTTTTCACTATAATTTTGATACTTTAAATTTGACTTATTTTAAATTGTAGATTTGACACAGAATTTTTAGGTATTCCATCACGTTATCCACGGTGGCATCTGCGGAAATCGACTACACACACATAAACTTGCGCATAACAGGCTCCACTGTATGCTAATCGCATTGGCATCACCTATTCCGCATATAATCTCCTTCCAATCCCGACGGGGTAGAGCTAACCGTGATAAAACCGCTGTCTTCGATACTAGGGTGTGAGATCATATTGGAATCGCTAGTAGCGGCAGAACTAACGCCAGCGGTTGCAATACTACTTTTTATTACAGCAAAATGCCGCCTACAGGCTGCACTGGCTGGTTTTTCAAGTAAGCGTTCGAAGTCGTCAAATTGTACGCAGCGGCAATGCGGCAAAGTTCTTGTAGGGTGGCGCAGCGCTTTCCAATACAAGAGTCTCGGCTGGTACTACGACGGTATCCATGTCGGCATCGATGGACTCTACAACCGAGTTGGCGTGATGGTGGAAGCGTCGCGGCAACAGCAGCCGTAATATTCGCGGTGACCGTCGTGGAGGTGGTCGATCGCGTCAACGGTCGTTTGCGTTTATCTACACTTACCGCTTTCGTCGCTTTCGTTGTTTTCGTCACATTCCTTGCAGCTGGTGTGATGGTTGCCCCTGCGACGTCTGACACTGAGCCATAACGGGTGGCCTGGCGGAAGTGTTATCGGGGTTGAGGCAACTCACTGCGGCGACGCGGGTCAGCGTGACGATTTTTGAGTGGAGGCCTTTATGATCTGCGTCTGTGCGGACACTAGTGCACATAAATTACCCAACACTGTTTTCAATTCACTCAATTCGGCTGCAATTTGAAGATCCTCCATTATATAACAAAAGAAGAACATGTTGCACGTCTAAAGTCCACAAAAACACAGTATGGACTAAGCAGTGTAGTATACAGTACAAACGATTGTTTAAATAAATAAGCTGTTAGTCGCGACTGTTATAAATATTTCGTTTTTATATTCGTTTATATTCTATCTTACAATAATTACACATTGAAAGATATATGTTAGGTATCTTCGTCATTGTAAAATTTGGCGATTTTGTGATTTTTCTTCTACTTTTATTTTCAGTAGATTGATACATAATAGTAATCTGGTATCTTCTTATTCTTTCTACTTCATAATTATTTGATGGCTCCGTTTATTAACAACCTCAGTTTTATTTGTTTACAATTAGTGAAACTTTCTGTAGATAGAATGGCGAAGCAAGATTGTAAGACATTCCATACAGATGGTTTTTTATCGTAAAAAATTAGCGCCATAAGAAACAAATCATCGCCGTCGGAGGAGTAGACTAACTGACAAGAAATTTCTTTTGAGATAATGAGGATTGCATATTTTCTTCCAAATAAAGCCTTATTAAGACGAGGCAGTTGAACCGCGTATTTTTTTGTATTATTAAATATATTAGAGAGGTGTTAAAATAACATTTAAATATATTTTGAATTTTAACTTCAATTTTATATAACAAAAATAAAAAATAGAAGTATTTTTCACATAATAAGAAAAAAATATGTCATTGTACTAAAGGAATTATGTAATATACATATATAACTCAAATTAACAATTTACATGAACTTAACATAAATCAAAATACTTATTAAAGAGGATATGATAAAATACACATAACGAAAACCGAACTTTAGCCACAAAATATAAAACTTAATTTGAACACTAAATCCATTTTTTATGAAAAACATGTATTTCTAAATATACTTTAGCCGTTACTTATTGCCGATAATATTAAAAATAAGGATAAAATGAAATTTAATAATCATTCGAAAATGTACTACTACAAAAAAATTAATAGTGCAATGAATGTTACCCTTTTCCAGCTCAGTGTGCCAAGTTATATTTTTTGAATGCTTTCTAGCCTGAATGTAATCATTCATATACAGCACATTTTTTTTTAAATATTTTTTTTAGTATTTC
>JAOPUG010159425.1:0-11030 GCA_027564375.1 Micropterix facetella | reverse complement strand
AATAGACAGACAGAATATCGCGAATAATACGACAGTTGAGTTTGTCAACTGCTACGGGTGAACCCGGCCACCCCGGAGCGTTTCAACGATATTTTCGTTATATCATCCCGAGGTGAAACACAGAGAATTTGGGAACGAAGATTTTCCAGATAATTAGTCAGTGACAGTAAGGCCGGTTTGCCCGCCACGTACGCCAGCTGTCCAGATCAGCCCGAGTTTCCATCCCCAGATCCACAGCACAGCGGGTTCACCAGGTTGGTCCCTCTTCGAGGAGGCTCCCAGTTAAGAGCTGCCTCACGAATTGAGCCGGCCAAATTGTCATGACGGCGATTATAACCCAATCTATACGGAACCGTTAGGAACCCTTATAATACGACAGGTAGAGGCCGCGCAAGCGACTTCGAACCCGGAACCAAACGGGTGGATGGAGAAATATGTCTGAATTTGTTAGTTAGGGAGTGAAGCTAGCCCGCTGGGTATAGCTTTACTTAACCAGTGCCTCTCTAATAATACGTAAGTTTTTAACGGGCTGCGGTGGAGTTGGATAGGTGGATTGTTTTCGTTAAAATTGTCTGCGTTTAATTCGGGACGATATAAAGATAAAGTTCGTTGTAACGCCTCGGGGTAACGGGTTCGCCCGTAGCACGACTCTTAAATCCAACCGGGCAGAAAGAAAACACAGAATATGCTAAATTATATTCCCACCTGAGTAAAGTAAATACAAACGGAGATGCCTTTGAATTCACCGATCAGAATCGGGTCCATCAAATGTTATAGTTACACTTTTGGGGTATGAGCGGTGGACTCCGGACTAACGACTGGCTGTGCCAGGTTTAGGACAGCTGTCTTGCCACATGTGATTGTACACCTTACCACCCATACACTTCTACTTCGAAACCATAGAATTTGAGATGCGGAAATCGCGGATTTAGATATTTTTTTCTAGAAAGAGTTAATTATTTTCCTGGAGAGATTTGGCTGGGAGGCCACTAGCGTCAACTTCTACCGCGTGAAAGTAAGTGAACAGTGAAGCCGTTCCGAGCGACGACATTTGCGGGATCATGGTATTTATTTAATTTGTACTCATGGTTTTTTGGGATATTTGATTGCCATGGAATGGTTAATTCTACAATCTCCGAGATACATCTTCATCTTTCGAGATAGGGAGTAAAGAGTTATATCTAGACGGAGGGCGGTGCATACGAGACTTTCAGGGAAATGATATTGTTTATAACCGAATCGACCTCCAGTATCCAATCTAAAGCTTTCTCGATTATTGAGAAAGGTTTCGCAGTGGCATGTTTTTGCCTTTAGAGCTATCCCGCACAAGCTGCATTGGTGGTTTAAACGACGAATGAAAGAAGAAGAAGCGCCTCTTATGACGGTAAAGCGTCTCACCAAAAGTGTCCCATTACATTTTTATCCAATTCACTCTCGCCTCGCGTAACCCTGGTAAAAGAGCTTCGCTATAAAACGGAATAACTTTTTCTACAGAATAGCTAATACACTATTTCTATAGAATGCAGAATGAAGATATTGATAAAATCTGAAAAAAAGTGTAAACAATTTCGTTGAGCGTTGTACAGCTGGCAAAGGCCTTTTGAAGGTGTTTAGTATTAGCATAGGTCCTAGCAGCATATTAAAAAATAGAACTACATGACCTTTTGCAAGGTTGAGGTTTTTTCTTGCACAAATTAACTGGTCTAAAACGAAAACTATGCTGTTAAGATTTCTTAGTAGTCACTCTTTTTTCAGAAAATTCGGTCTCTTATGACAAAACAAACTTATCAGCGACAGGTGTATCGCTACTTGGTAAATGAAGCTAAATCTAATTTATTCTAGGGTTTACATATAAGTACAGAGCTGGTGGGTGTCTAAGCTAGGGGTGAACCTGCCACCCAGGATGTTTCAAAGAACTTTATCGTTATATCAGTCTGGGATGAATGCAAAGACTTGACAATCGACGACAGAGACGATCCGCATACTCAACATCACCAACAAGCCGTGAGAGCCATACTCCTTACCGTGAGGTACTGGGAATTTTCGAAATATATCGTCTCGTCGCCTCGAAACGAGCGCACATATTTGGGACGAAGACAATCTACCATGAGTGTCCAATTCCTTACCGCGAGGCGCTGGGAATTTTCAAGTCCAGTGGGGCCCCTCGTGCCTTCACTCCCAGATATGGTCCGATTTTTCCGACCTCCCGTCTGGTAGCAGGTTCGAACTCGCTTGCGCGTTCTTCTGCCTTATATAAGCAGATATTACTAACTGGAACACGTCGCGGATCCAAAGCGCAATTTAATCGGTTTAACACCCAAAATTGGGTGGAAAATGGATCGTTTCTAAGGATAGATCGGTAACTATCTACCCCCGCTTTCATAAGTCGCAATACGCTTCCATACTCCCCCGGCTATTCGTCAATTTAGCAAGGCCGGTAAACCGACCTATACATCAACCGTCCAGGTCCGCCCGAGGTGTTACTCCGGTTCTGCCGCACATCGTTTTCAACAGAGTAGTCCCTAATTCGGAAAACCTGATTGCACGACCCCATTAGCCCCCCCAGTGCACTGACCAGTGCACTAATGATCCAGGTCCGTCCGAGGTGTTCCCCCAGATTCGCTGCTCAGCGGATCACCAGGTTAGTCCATCTTCGGGGAGGCCACCGGATGGGGGTTGAACCGTGAGTCGGACCGACCAATGATGTCAAAAGCTGGCCATCAGGCCCGACTTGCACGTCCCCATTAGGCCCCCTTAATTAACAGTAAGTACATACCTATTATTTATGATTATTTATGTATTATTAAAACTATTATTATTTAGGCAGTGCCTCCAGTGCCGGCGCCGGAACCTGAAACGAATGCGACACAGGCGGCCGTAACTCGTTAAGTGTCGTTCGCCGAGTACCGATTAATAGACAGGTGCTTTTCTGACTTTTGAATAGTAAAATAAAAGAATTCATTTATTCTACTAAATTACATATTTTTTGACGAAATCACGTCAGTAATATTTTATGAAAAAAATCTGATTTATTTTTCCGCCTCTGTTACGTATTAAAATTTAGACTTTTCAAAAGTGTTTTTTTTTTCAAAATATAAGGAATTTTATATTCCTTGGATTCGTCCTAATTATTTTTGTTGTAAGGGCAATCGTTAAGGAATTATTCGAGACTCGCGGGTCACTCTTGCTCCCCAATGACAAAAACTTAGATTATTCTTCTGTATATAGAAATCCTTTCTACACCACCTTATTAATTCAATCCTTTCTGACTGGACTGGCATGAATTATTTAAGATTTCTTATATCTACTATTAATATATCCATGGATTATATTAAGCACCGGCTACTGCGTATCAGCCTGGAGCAATTTGTAATTTAGTTACTATTTCATTCAGTCATGCGTCGGTAGATGGCAGTTAGCATTATGTATTTTTTTATAGTAATAGAACCTACAGCCGGAGTCGGCACCCAAGGACCTGCCTTTTATGAGATATTATTAATTTGGAATAAATATTTCTATTTTATTCCATTTAAGTAAGAAAAAAGAAGCAATTTACATCGTTATCAAAATATTCTCCGAGTAATATGTATGGAATGGATCCCGCTCCACAGTTGAATACTATGGGACAGGAAATGATCATTATTGCCGGAATGTATGACGGTCCAAAACCGGTGTGCAGACAGAATCCTATTAAGAAGAATATGATAGCTATACCGCCGAAAGATGACATCAGTAGAACCTGAAAAAATAAGGAAACAAATTTACTTTTATTTAACATAATACTTTTATTAAATTAATTGTACTAATAATTATACATGTAATAGATTGATCAACCCCATATTAGAAAATGATAAACGCTTTTAGATGCGATTAGGAAGCGACATATAGATGGCGCTAGTGTATCGTCCGGCGAAACTAATAGCGATTTATTTGGCGATCTATAATAACATTGATAACGAATGGTTATTTATAAACGTCTGATTGATTATGAAAACCGATTTATTCAACAAAGATGACAATAATGTCAAAATATTAGTGTCATCTATCGTATGATTTCATAGGCTGATTAAATCACACGTCGGCGGATAGATAGCGATATCTTCGGCTCAAAAAAATCGAGTTTAGTAGTCATTGACAATATATAGTAAATACATAGTGCGCGTTAATTAACAGTTCAGAGTGACTTGTGTAGAAAAACAATTAATTTAATATCTCACTCTTTAAGGCCCATTTACACGAGACAATTTTCTTGTCTGTTGCATACAAGAAATATTGAAGCAATAAATGACTTGTATCATCTAAACAACACGTAATATTCTAGTTCTATAGGGACAAGACAATATTTTTTTAATGTAATTCTTGCATCGCGAATTGACATGGCTCATTTGCAAAAATGAGTGCAGTGAGTGAGGGTGTATTGATCGTTGCTAATCTGAGACTTAAAATATTAGAAAAAAACGTAAAACAAGGCGTTGGGTCAAAAAATGGATAACAAGAAGGGAGGTTCTCGGAGAATCTAACAATCTTTGTACGTAGTTACAAACAGAGAATGAAGATGATTTTAAGCCAGTACATGTTTCGCGTGAACCTGGCACAGGATCAGAATTATAAAAGTACATTTAAGATGGTGTTACTAGCTTGTGTTGATTAAGATTACTTTTCAATATACATTGACTTGGGGGCAAAGGGTGGAATATTTAATGATTGTACTTTAAAGAAGGCTATTGAATAGAACACCATATATTTCACAAGTAATTCAGTTTTTATCGGGGATTCATCTAAGCGTTTCCTCCAAAGTCATACTTAATGAAACCGTATCCTCGCCGTAACAATTTAAGAAGGGAACAAAAAAATACAACTATAGGTTATCTAGACAATAGTAGGAGAATCGTTGAACATGCTTTCGGAGTTTTGACAGCCCGATTTCGAGTTTTTGAAAAGCCAATCAATACAAGTATAGACAAAGTAGATATCATTGTAAAAATATCGTGCGCATTACACAACTGGCTGAGGAAAACTTCACCAACGTCGTACACGCCACCAGGTTATATAGACAAAAAATGTCCAAGGAGTGGTTTTCGTCTTGGTACTTGGAGAGAGCATGCTTGAGGTGGATATTTCGAGAGTATTACTTCACAAAAAATAGGAATAGTAAACGATTAGCTATAATAATTCCTCATAATTATTGTGATTACTTTAATAATGAAGGTGTTGCATATTGGCAAGGCAATGCCATTTTTTAATAAAAAATACAAAACGTTAAAAATAAAATACCTAATGATATTAGTAAACCATATTTGACATTATTTCTCTGTGTTCAGAAATTTTCGTTAAAAATGAATACATTAAATTATACCATGAAAGTTGGAACTTGTAAACATCAGCAGTACTGGATCTTGGATTTTTTTATGGTACCGCGTTATTGTTTTTTTTTATTATGTTTGTTATTTCCTTAGGTCCGAACCCTTCAACTCCAAATTCTTGTGCAAATATGTACTGCAAGTGCAGCATTTCGCGCATCACCATTCTTGTAACTTACATTTTCAATATCCCATAAACACTCATGATTGTGATAAATTTCAATGAACTTTATTATATGAGTAGATCCAAACTTAAATATTTTTCCAATCATATTTTTATTAAAAAAAACACTTGTGCTTCAACACTTGAATGAAATATTCGCCAAAGCAAATACGTGCAATACTTGAAGTACCACAAGAATTGCACGTATTTGAAGCAAGCGAAGTGTAAATAGTCTGATAGCGCGGGATCTTAATTGTGAATTTGTGAATTGGAAACATATTTTTAAATGGGGGTAAATTGAATATCTGGCCTTTCAAGGTAATATGCACAAATTTCTCACATGAAAACAAGCAACCATGCCAAGTACTGAAAAAAAGCATTCACTAATCTGAAACCCTGGTTTTCGTCACCTCCAGAAGCCGGCCCCCGTTTTGATGGTACCACAGAAGAAGAAGAGCACTAGTTCGTGTGCGCACAGTCACTCGACGCTTTCAATTAGGCGGATGTCAGCGGATATATAGTTTATTTAAATTTATTTGCGGTATTCAATCAGCGGAGCGGTTTTTATATAATATATAGATCAAAAAAATGCAGCGGACGTCGCGCGGTACAAATGATCGAAAGGCGGGTAGGTATCTTGCAAGTACTCGTAGGTAGCAAACGCAGTTGAGGGCTAATCTGCCGTCGAAAATTTTCCGCGCAACCAAGCTGTTAATGAATGGCTTTTAGGTATATATTCCTTATCATCGAATAGTAAAGTAATTTTTACTATACTAATGAATTAATACCATTCAATTTACAGGAGATTCTGGTTATGCACTCTTGCTGTGGCTGATGACGCTATATGCTGATCCGGAGGACGATAGTCCCGAAGGGAGTTATGATGGAGCCCATACGATGACGAGGGTCAAAATTGAGAGATAAAGACGAGATTTTGATGTCTCAATAAACACCGCATTATTTATTACGAACCGACAAAGGCATCTAAAATAATAGAGCGGTGGCGGTACCCCAAAATATATCGATAAGAACGACCCATTGCTGGAGGAAACCCGGGTGAGTAATTTATCACGCGAGAGCTCAGGTTCGGCGAATGAGAAGCCAAAATAATGTAATATTGACATTTCAGAAAACGAAAGCGACAGAAGGACACCAGTGAATGCTCCCTCCCTCAGGACGTGTCGTTCCTTATAATGGCCCGAAATGTTCGCGATAACATTACCGGGCATGTTTGGTGTAGAATAAAATATAAAAAGTTTCTTTGAAATATATTTTTAAAAAAATATTTAAAAAAAATTATAAGTCCTCTACCAATGAGGCGGTTGACATCAAAATGCAGTCGCCAACATGCTCGGCGGTGAAAGCTGCGCACGGTTGGTCTCTCTCGCAGAGCCTCCAGCATAGGGGTTGTTCGGCGGGCGCGAATGGTATGACTATGCTGGGACGCCGGCGTTGGGGCCATGGAGTGTAGCCTGGAGCAAACGCCTCTCCTCTCCGGCGCGGGAACAGCAGAGCAACACCGTGCGGGCTGCGGACTCTCCGCGGCCTCCGCTCAAGGGCTCGTCGATGGATTGGCGAATTCCGTTATCAGCTCTTCCCGCCTTGCAGCCTGCGCGAGTGTCACTTTTACCATCACGATCGATACACACATTTCTCGCAACCTCGACTATCGAAAGGTGCCATAGCCGCTCGCATCCCGGCGGTTCTGACTCCGCCGTTTCATCCTGTACTTCCTGCGGGTTGAAGTATTTTTTAGTTTTTCCTCATTAGAACGATAATCATTTTCCGCATGAGCTGATTAAAAATAAAATATCCACCATAAACACTTCCAGGTTACCATTGTCCGCTTGGCGTAAACGATTTCTGGCTCTGGATACAGCGGTGGGATGGGCATCGGCGGTAGCGAGCGAGATGGTGTCGCAATACCCTTAAAAGGAATTTTATAAAATTTAAATATAATGAACACCTTTCATCGTCGTAAGGGCAGCAATCTAAATATGTTACTTTTGCATTATTGTAATATAGAACAAACAATAATAAAATATAAATCACAGATTGAAAGCCACCAGGCTGCCCGACCAAGGTTGAAGTCCCTTCGATATCGAGAGCCCTTATCTCCAGGTCCACCAATTTCACGCCCGCCGTTGGCCCTCTACCCGTTCTCGCCATTGAAACTCTATTGCAGCTCGTCCTCCGGGCGAATAGCTTTTAATATCTGAAAAATACATGAATGTTAATATATAGTTTTTGTAGCGTTGTATTCCAGGGGACCAACGAAATTTAGTTTAGAACTGGAACCGACCTTTCAACGTATTGGCAGTAAATATCGGCATGTTAGGTATATTCAAATAGGTATTTTATGGGCTGTACTTTAGATTGTGGTGGAAATTAAGGGGTTTTACTGAAGGATGCAATTGCTAACAAATAAGCACCAACCTGGTGATGAGCGATCAGCGTGCGTGAGTCTGACTGACAGCTGCTCGGTTCGGCGACTTCCTGGCTGGTCTAATTTCACGATAGTTTATATTATTATTTCACTAGGTAGATCTGTAGAAACTCGCGACGACGAACGTTGGCAAAAACGAGTTACCAATTCACTTTTATTACTGCGCCATTTCGATCGTTCGCTCGCGCTCTTGCGGGTAGTACTAGATCCACCGAATCGACTGGAAGTGTACGACATCGACTCGCGTGTGTGTGTGCGGCACGAAGCCACACGTAATATTATGCTAGCATTGCCAGGATGGGAAAAAGGATTTTGAGACAGGATTATACAGTTTTAGATTATCACTTGCTGGATTGCACTAAAAGTAATATGAAGACACGGAGAGTAAATTTTAATTAAAAAGAATAGGCAAAGCAACAGTTATGTGATGAATGGAAGTTTCTAAATAAACACATGCATTTACCTCTAAGCATTTTTTCTGCGTCTTGCATACTCAACAAATTCTATTTATCGTGTCGGTGAGGTCCGCCCGCGCCATCCTCAGGCTGGGTTGTTGTGAATTTCCTGTATGTACAAAGAACAAGTTTTCATTGGAGATTGTGGTATATGAAATGTGCTTTTTAGGTTAAGTTTGAATTAATTTTGAATATGCACTTTAGACTCATTCAGCATGCCTGCTAGTGGCAAATGAATAAAATGCGTTCCGGTTTAATTTACGCGTGCACACGCACCAAGAGTACAAGAACATAGAGCGAATGAATACGTGTACATACCGTTTTCCATCTCCTTATTAGGCAGAAGCGTATCTAGAAAATACTCTTGCTGTTGCTTCTTCACACGCGCATTTTAATCGTGGCCATATTTTTTAATCGCGTCCAATAAAACAAACGAAAAAAGAAAATGTTTCGCCGATGACCTTGTGATTTGACGTTAGCAGTCCGGTGTTGCCATTATCGGACACTGTTTTTAGTGCGATTCTATACATACAACAATCAGTTCACATTTTTGTGACGTGAACGTATTTCAAGCGCGATAGCTATTATATTAATCCATGGGCTAATTTAAGATATCTAATATTAAAGAATAGCGCGAATAACTGATCGAAAATAGCGCCATCTATCCATTTAACAAATAAAGTCTCCTTAAATAATTTGCGTATTACGAATATATCATATATGGCACTTTTTATTTGACATTATTATTATCTTTGTTAAATAAATCAGTTTTCATAATCAATCAGTCATTAATAAATAAATCATTAATAATAATCAATAACAATAATCAATAACAATAATCATTAATAATAATCAATAACAATAAGTCATTAATAATAAAATTTCATAATCAATCAGTCGTTAATAAATAAATATTCATTATGCATATTATTATAGATAACCAAATAAATCGCTATTAGTTTAGCCGGACGATGCAACTAGCGCCATCTACATGTCGCTTCCAAAGGCACCTAAAAGCGGTTGTCATTTTCTAATATATGGTAGGGCAATCTACTATTAGTGACATCTACACGTTGCATTTCGTATTAAAGTTCGACTTGCCAATTCTACGTACTTTTGTGAGCAATCTTACAGTATTATATAATAAATGATTGTTCCTACAGTTATACTAATAACGAAAGGAATACTATTGTACGAAAAACGTTATATACGCAAGAATATTTGAAATCTGACTTGGTTTTCGTAGCTTAGACTGACAACGGAGAAGACAGACATAAAAAAATGAAGACAGACATACAAACAGACATGTTTTTAAGTTTTTCTAATTCTAGATGATATAAAATGTCGAATTTATTACCTTTCTTCCAGCCTTATCAACGAGGAACATGCATAGAACAGATCCAGCCAGTAAGCACACAGAATAAAATATAGAGTAAACATTCGAGGACATCTCAACACCGGAAGCTTCGAATGTTTCAGAAGCATACGTTTGTATGGCGTAGAGCCCAGACATCCCATGGAAGGTGAACACCATGGCGGCCATCAAAAACGCGTTACGAGAAGCTTTATCCATAACTGAAAGTAAAAATATGTTAGGCTGAGGCCACACTAACGGCAAACTCCGTTGATTATCGCGGTAATGGATATTATACATAGGTGTAACTACGACCTAACGAGATAATTTTTCAACGGCATTCACAATGCCGTTCACAAAGCGATAGGCGATAGCTCAGATGGCTGTATTTTTTGGCAGATCAAAGAGATTTATCGCGATAATATATGCTTATAGTGGCCACACCTACGTTTGTGCATCGTGAGCGCCGACGGGATAACACGCGTTTGTTTTCCGCCCGGAGCAACTGTTGATTGACGATAACTGCGGTTACTTATACTATGGCTACGTATTCTATCATCCACCATCGTTTTTTTATGCTGGTTTTTTATTGGACCATTGATGATAAAACATATTAATATAATTAAAATTGACAGTCATAAAAGATGTATTAGCCACTCCTGCGTCCATCTTAATTTGTATAGCATTTATCGCCATTTTTTTTGGCGATAATGGGCATTGACGATGTCCGTTAAAGTGTGGCCACTCAGTTTATCGCGTTAATTTGACGCAAAATTAACGCTGGTTTTTATCTCAATAATGGGCACTGACGTTGATCGTTAGTGTGATCCCACCATTAGACTGTCAAATAGACCCAAATTAAACTTCGTTAAATACTCTGTGGCATAGGCGAGAAGTATCAACTATAATCCCAAAAAAATATTTTATATCAATGAACCTCTATGGTGTATGTTTTTCTTGTAAAGTGTGTATCTTTTAATTTTTTATTAGATACATTGCATTTTGCTAATCTAAAATTTGGTAGGGCGGTAAAAGTGACCATGGTTTCTTTGAAAATTCGACAACGATTTCCTTTTTTTCGAAAAATTCATGATAAACATCGAGGTATACGATTCGCAACCCCGGAAGCGGCGATTATAGCATTGTGACAAGCCATTGAGGAGATCTCTAAAGAAGACTGGGCCATCTGCTTATCCCAATGATTTCAAAGAATGAAAAAGTGTATAAATTGTCAGAGAGAATTCTTTGAAAA
>JAOPUG010159366.1:0-11043 GCA_027564375.1 Micropterix facetella | reverse complement strand
TACTTACAAAATAAACAATTATATTAGTAGAATATCATGAAAAAACTTATTTTGCGAATACTTTTCTGGCAAACAACGAGAAACGGATACTGTTTGTCGGGGGAGCAATTACTGATTGATTAGTAATTTTTTTTAATTTCTTCATCTCCTCCGGTTCAGGTAGCTACTAATTAATTCAGGACTAAGTTCCTGGCAGATGGCGCTGGCGAAAAGGCGAATAGTGACGTTTATCGCTGCGGTCATATCGCCGCCGTGCCTCTGATCGCATAATTGTGTTTCTTGACAGCATCAGCATTTATCATAAAGAAGAAAATTTCAAAATTCGCATCGCCTATTGAGTAAAAGTACCTCGCTGCCGCTGCTCTTTTAATCCTGTGCATATTGCCAGAAAACTCTAAAAGTTAGTTATGTTTGCTTAGTTTTTACTTTGAATCGTACTTTCTTTTTTTTATATACATTTGCTTCTATAAATTCCGCAAAATAATACTACAAAATTATACCACACTTTTCCATAATCCTGTGTAGAATTGCTAATTTAAGACTCCAAAAGTCAAAACAGTCCACTTAGAAAGTCCAGAAAATATTATTCCATTGCACGAAAAATATTATTGACAGTAAATTTTAAATTTGTCATCAGTTCTTTTCTTAGTATTTTTAAATAAAGAATTCGGGAACATTTTTAGGATATTTTTATTACCTCAGTTAGCCACTTTTTGGTATGCGAGTTTTGTGCAATTTTGTAATTCTTAAGGGTACGTTTTTATTGAAAAGTTCAATTAATTTGTCTTAAATTCCTGATATAATATCATGATATAAATCACTCATCTCAGGAATCCTGCGACCTCTTTGCTTCTTACTTCTCCACCTGGTCCTAACGCTACTACAGGCAGCCTTTCCATTAATGCTACTTGCATAAGTTCAATTGAAGTATGCTCAGGACGCGTGCTCAAACTTATTAAGTCATTGGACACTAATAAGTCTGCTGGACTCAATCGCGTATCAGCTCTTATATTGTAAGATGCGCGGAGAGATGTCAGTGCCGATGGCGCTATTATTCAGTAGAACCCTGAATGAGGGAATATTGCCCTCACTTTGGAAGTCTGCTTATGTATCCTCTATTCATAAGAAGGGTAACTCTACAAATGTATTTAATTATCGTCCGATCTCCAAACTCTGCATGCTTTCCAAGGCACTTGAACGCATTGTGTATGATTAGGTCTATGCATCGTTGAAGACCTATCAGCACGGTTTCCTCAAAGGGAGATCCACGGTCTCCAACCTTGTCTTATTTACAGATAATGTTACTTCCCAGATAGAGAGTGGGTGTCAGGTGGACGTGATATACAATGACTATAGTAAAGCTTTTGATCGTATCGTCCATCACCTGCACCTTCATAAACTCAGAATCGCTGGTATTTATGGAGACCTTTTGAGGTGGTTCACGTCCTACGTTGAGAATAGATCCCAGGCGGTTATGTTGAATGGTTTCTCCTCAGGATGGAAGTTCATACCGTTGGATGTCCCGTAGGGATCTCTCTTGGGACCGTTATTTTTTCTCATATTTATCCTTGATATCCATCAATGTTTCTTGAATTTTAGAATATTTCTGTTTGCTGATTTTATGAAGATCCTTAAAGTCGTCAGCAGTGATATTGATGCTACTCTTCTTCGGCGGGACCTTGAACGGTTTGACGCATGCTGTAATGTCAACAAATTGGACCTAAGTGTTCTCTTATGACGTTTACCCGAAGGCCTAAGCCGTTAAACTACATTTAGCCGCTCAATGGCTGTGCAATCAGTAGGGTAGAAACCGCAGTAGATTTGGATGTCTCCCTAGATTCCAAGCTATTATTCGACGGACATATCCACAAATACCGTATATAGGGCATCTATATTTCTGGGATTTCTGATGCGTATTTGCTCGTATTTTAAAAACATTAAAACGCTTAAAATACTGTACTACAGGCTCATCAGAAGTCATCTAGAGTATACATCCAAGGTCTGAAACCCTGGATATTGTTTTTTTATAGATAGAATCGAATTCCAGAGAAAATTAGTAAGGTATCTGAATTTTAAAACAAATACACCTTCATCTCAATATAAAGAGACATGCTCAAAGCAACATCTCCTCCCCCTGTCTATTAGAAGAGATATCGCGGATCTAACATATCTGATGAGTATCGCTAAGGGATCCGTGGATTGCACTGACTTGTTAAGGTACCGGTCAAATCTCACCATCGTCAAACAGCTCTCCATGTCCTTACTGTGGCAACAAACTACAGGAAGAACTGTTTCTTCTGGAGAGCTCAGAATAACTTTAACAAAGTTTGTAATGATTTAGACCTTTTTAACATCAGCATACCTTCGTCTAAGCGCTATCTATCCAATGCGCTTCTCAGACTGTATTAACATTTAATTTATTTCAACACTCTCATGATGTTAAAATAATTCACAATTTAGTCATATTATTAATGTATTTATCCATTTTTGAAAACTTAAAAATGACTTTTAGATATATATTGTATTGGCTACGTTGTAAGTTTTCCAAATATAATAAAATTAAATAAATAAAACTGTCCGCCCAATTGGTAATGCGAAAGATTTAATAATCTCCCGACTAAATTTCTTTGTTTCACCGACTATTGTTTTATGTTGTATTTGACCAGACTAGACTTGAGTAACGATAGTTTAGTGGCTGGTTTTCTTTGGAAGCTCCTTGAAAAAAATGACCTTTATTGCAAAGCATTATAAACTAACAAAAAGTAAACTAGCATGACGAGGAATGAAAATCGTTCCGGAGAATGCGGATCATGTATGCAAGATACTATATATTATATTCCATTGTCAAATTTTATTTTCTATTGAGGATATTATATATTTAACTTTCAAACGCCACTTAGAATCACTATCGCCAATGAAAAAAGGTGATTACCTACCCTCTATGGAAATCCACCAAGTATTTTAAATAGTCACAGCAACTATCTCACTATTAAAGTGCAGTAGCAACCGCTGACCAAGAAGTAACTACGAGAAAGTAGAACAATTCGCACTATTCCTCATTGGAGTGCTTCAACCTAATAATGGCAATAGATGAGGAATTAGAAAGCGCGTTCCAAATGAGACTCATTCCAAAGCCAGTAACTTCTTAAGAAGTGACCCGAGAGATTACGGTCTCAAATTAACGAAAGGTCCTGGGTTTGATTTGATAACTCCATAAAGCAAAAGTGTTTCTGACTACCCTTTTTAGCGCTATTATAAGAAAGGCCTCTTGTTTCAAGACCGTGGAACGTATCACAAATCATCGTGTTGATTATGCGAACAAACCTGGAAAATCTCCAAATTATTTGTCATAGTATCAGTTTGTTGCCAATCCCATAAAAGTTTTCTAGAAAATCCTTCTAACGCGCATAAAATTGATATTGAAAGACAGCAAGATATTACCCCATCACATGTTTGGATTTAGAAAGAACTCCACAATTAAACAGATCCACAGAGTATATGTCAAAATTAGGCAAATCGGAAAGAATAATGCTCAGCGGTTTTTATTGATATCCAGCAAGCGTTTGACAAAATTGTCACAAACGATTGCTTTTCAAAATAAAACAGTGGCTACCACAACTATACTATAGCATTCTAAAGTCATATCTTGTAGAACGAATATTTTAAGTGCACGAGATTCAAGCATTGGTTCCTCTAGGACCAGTGCTAGGCCTCGTCCTTTACACCATCTACACTGCAGATCTTTCTCTGAACAGAGAAGTTATGACCGCTACCTTCACTGACGATACCGCTATTCTTTCTAGTGTCTCTGACTGTCAAATGGCATTTGACATGCTTCAAGTCCAACTGGACAAAATCTGTCAGTGGCGCACAAGCAACACAAAATGGAGAATCGAAGCTAGCATATCCTAAGTCTATCATATTACCTAATGTTAACGGTAATTCGTAACACAAATTTATTGCGGATCCTAGGCATCTTTTGCCCGTTAATTTCACTCGGGATCGGGAAGCCAACGGATCGTTTCTAAGGATAGGTGACATCAGATCAACATCTACCCTCGCTGTCTTAAGAAACGTACGTTTCCAGACTCCCCTGGTTATTTGCATATAGAGCAGTGTGGCTACCACTGAACACTTAAATCAAGATTTCATCGCATAATCAATTGGGATATTCGGACGACACGCATTTTCTGGTTACCAGCCAGCGGAGCCCGCCATATCCAATCACGTTTTCGATTATACCAGGCAAGTTCAAATTGGAGTCGTCGATGCCACGCTAAGGCATCGCTTATCGCTGCATATTTCAAGCCAGCTTGCGTAGGCAGACCCCGTCTCCAGCAATCATCAGCTCGCAGATGCTCCGCTACCCGTCGCGACAGCCTCGCCGCCCGCGCCCGTTGTTGTTGAATCTCTGGTATATCTCCAACGGCAGGACTCCTCAACGGCAGGACTCCTCTCTACTGTACAAAACTCTAATCTATCTCCAACAGCAGGAAAATGCCATACAAAACAAAGTTAAATATTATATGCTAAATCTATTTATTTTGGGGAAGAAGTTTAAAATGAATTTATCAATTAATGCCTAAATGCTCCTCCGAGATTTGACAGACTCCTGCAAAAGAAGTAATCAACTTTGCTAGTTCTGTTAACAAGGGTAAAATCTGACGTAAAGGTGAAAAGATTTCTGATCTAAAGACAACACAATACTTAAAGGTCAGATTGATTTATTTTTCTTGTATCAGAAATATTGGGCTTGAGAAAGTGTTGGTCCTATGTATTCGGCCAGAATTTAATAATAATAATAATAATAATAATAACCTTTTTTTTAACAAAATTTGCGGTTTTATATAATGCCAAACTTATCACAATACGACAAATTCTCTTACAATCAATCTTACACTTGTTGAGAGAGTTGCCGGGTAGTTCAAAGAACATGCTTTAATAATTAAATAATGTACAATACAAGAAATAATATTTATTAAAATAATTTATAAAAGAGCTGCCACTAAATTTTAAATAAAAAATAATTGTAACAACACGTCACAGTAAAATAAAAAGGACAGAAGGGGAAAGGGTTTACATTTGATGAGAGAAGAAATGCGTTTTCAGAAGAATCATGATATTATTGTATTTGTTGCATAGTATTGTGGCACATATACATAGTATTCATGGCACATTAAATAAGAGCAAACTCTTCAAGCATCTGGAAGATTCGATCAGGCACTCAGACTAAATAGTTATTAATACAATTATGTACGATGCCATGTTTATACGGATACTTCAGTCAATGTCGGTTAATTGAATACATCATTTTCGGAATGTAGCCGGTCATTCTGAAGATTTTATGTAGCCGTACCCGAGCAGATAAAATATACTTTATCGGAGATACTTAATGTTAAGCAGTAGGCCAGAGGTGTAAATTATGGATCGTATTACAGCGCCGGTATAGATCAGTTATGTCCTAAAAGTGTTTAATCTTTAGTCATATTGGAAGTCTCCAATATGTAAAACTCAACTGTCCCATCTAGATGCACTGGTGACAGCTAGTCTAAAATCTTGGTTGTTCTTAGCCAAACCGGCCGACCCGTCGACTCTTTTCAGGTCCAAACACCACTTTGGGTTAGCTCTAAAAACCCTCTCTGCTCTATGCCAACTCCAGAATAACCAAAACTGAAATTCTGTCTAGTTCTAAGGATCCGGCAATAACGAAGCACGCAGCTAGTGGCCGTAGTGAACCAAAGGATCTACAGGCACGCGTAGACTTCCACAAAAAGTTTCTTGCTGGAACTAGCCAGAATGGCACTGGTCTGGGGTATGGCAGTAAAACCATGAGCGATGTGGATCTAAAAAAGTCCTTCCTGCGAGGAGATTACGACAGCAACAACATGGCTCATGCTGTTGGCCTTCAATGCCGGAATGACTGAACAACAATTGGGGACTTTTGCATTCCCCCTCCAATGCATTGGAAAATAATGCTTCATGATCGGACACCAGAGATGCTGAAATTTTATTTAAATGCCTTCCAGCATACACTTCCAGACCCCAGTAACCTCGCTCATTCAGAGGATAGTTCATGTCCTCTTTTAGCAATACCCCTTCACAGATAGACATATTTTGGCTGGCTGCACGGTGGCTTTAGAACAAGGACGATATACTTACTGCCATGATAAAGTCCTTGCTGTTATTCGCAAAGTCATTAGCCTCGCAGTGGCTCGTGCAAACAGTGCCCTCCAAATCACCAGTTTGTGCGGGATGTCTCAGCAATCACTTTTTGTGGTTCTGTACACTAGACGTACCGGTCTCATCAAGGTCAAACATTCGGGCGGGGTCTATCAACTGAGGATCTTGCATCAAGACATTCTTCATATTTTCAAAAAATATTGAAACGTTATGGCGATTAAAATACGTCATGCGAGACAAACTGCAGCCTTCGGTTGTCTAATATATAGACAATTTCTCTTGAGAAAAGTGCGAAATCAGTAATTGCTAGCTAGTTTCATGATTCTCCATGATTTCTTCTGGTTGGCGTAGCAAATTCGAAAGTTAACGCTTTTATCTTTTTTGCATTAAATCAAAGACCATCTTTGAATATGTGGCAATATACTCGTATTCTTTTAAAGTAGTTTCCTCGTCATTTGAAAAACTTTGTTGACAGCATAATTTAGTTCCATAATTAGATCTGCATCATTATTCGAAGACCTGAATTCTTCACCTAAGCGTTGTGGAATCGATTTAGAAATGCTAAAACGCAGTTTTGCTAGTCTGAGGGATAAAACATCTAACACGAAAAATATTGCCTCCTTCATGTTTTCTGTCGTAAATTTGGCATTTTACGCGACTTTGGCTTCCGTGGCATCTGAAATAAAAAAGTTTTGATTAATAGTCAACGGTCATAAACCATTGCATTTTATAATAGTATACTCCACTTTCATCAACAAATCAGAAACCATAATATTAGCTTCATAATTGCAAACATATCAAGCAGTAAATCACAGGACAAAATAATTGCAGTCAGTGTGAATCAGTCTTTACAACTAATATTTTTTCAAATAAAAATCATATGGCAACACGAAAAAAAGAGGAATATAATCAGAAGATTTGCTAGTCTGTTCTCTCTTCTTTCCCGTGGCCGGGCGGCGCGGCACCCGCCGCCGCCCGGTTCCGGCCATTTTATTTCTAAACTCGTACAGTGTCGCATGCTACATGCTCGCGTAAATTATAAATTCAGTGAGTGAATCTGGATTAAAGAGACCTATCAACGCCCAGCTGATCTTCAGGGGGCAAATTCTCAATCTTTCGTTGTATTACTTACAATTCTCAGTCTTTCTAATATTACGAAAATTCTCAGCTTCTTCTATATAAGTCAAACTCTCAGTTTTCTTTGTATTATCCCAATTCTCAGTTTCTTTGCATTACTGCCAAAGTCTCTGCTTGTACATAAATGCCAAACTTTTTTTTATGTTAAGGTGAAATAAACCTTTTCCTTTTTGTATGTAAAATGGTCGAACCTAAATAACACTATAAAGTGTAATACCTCGGTATTTGACCTCGGTATAAATTCCGAATTTAGCATTGTTAGGTAATGAGCTGATCACGTGTCCTCGAGGGTGATAAAATTATCAATCTTTCATTACATCCAATTAGCAAAATTTCATTTATTTCAAACTCCGTCCCGTACCAGCGTGTGACATAAAAATCATTTTATTTTAAATCATAAAACCGCAGAAATATCAAAAACTGGGAAGACAAATTTTCGAGCTACCCACTCCAAAAATATTACGAAACTTCAAGTAGCCACACTTGCATTCTCACATCAAATCATCTACCCTCCTAACACTAAGTAAGGAACCCTAATTAAAATTTCAAAGGAATGATTTATTCACTCCGAACATCCATTTAATTTAAAATTAAATAGAAAATTATATAGGGTTTTAATATGTGCAAATTCCTATATTACAAAATCGCGGGTGTGTGCGTAAGAAGGCAAATCAACATTATTTAATTATTTAAAAATCAATTATATTTTCTCTTTACCACTTATTATTACTAGTGTGTGTGAGCTTGCAATCCGTAACTTTTATTACTTCATTTTAAAAGCAATTATCTTTTTAACATTTATTATCACTTCTGTTTGTGTGCGATAAAAACGCAAATTTATTTAATTCTTTAAAAGGCCGACTTGCCTTTCCTTTTAAAACCTTTTATCATCATTACCTATGTGAGCGGCAGTGCCGCAGGATTTACTAAACCTTTAAAGGTCAATTTACTGTTAAAAAAACCATTCATTATCACTACTATATGCGAGTACCTTTATTAATGCTATAAGAAAGTCAACTTACATTTTACCACTTATAATTATTATTTATGTGAGCGACAAAACCGAAAAGATTGTTAAGTTTTTCTTTGTTTCTTTTAAAATCATTTTGTTTCCTTTTTTAACCATCACGGGTTGCGTGATATGTAAAGCGGCATAATCCAAATGTAATATCTATTATAAAATAAAGGACGCCGAACATTATTTGCATTAAAAAAAACAATTATCTTTCATTTCACCGAAGAACCATCAGGAATCTTACCTGAATGTAAAAGTAGTTTCAGGACCAATTCGGTTGATCGATATCTAAGACAATTTATCGGTGAAAGCAAAATAAAAGGGCAAGAATAGAATCTTAAATAATAATATCACAATGTGAAACAAACGTAAGATATTACCGAAATACAGGATATTATGACGTCATCGGACGGATTTATTTATTAAAATCGTGCGGCAGCGAGATTAGCGATAGCAGCGCTCCTAGCGGAATAATTATCAAGGGTCGACGAAAGTCGTATCAAGTAGTGCCGCCGAAATCCGCCAGATGGCCGCGGTTCATAAATTTAAATAGCATATTTTCATGCGTGGGCGAGTCTCGCGCAAATACGAAATCGATGAACCATTGAATCGGTAGATATCGCATATAGATTTCCTTCTTGAAAACCGACAGTCCGTACTGGACTATCCCAATATCTGACTGCTGAGATGGAAACAGAGTTACACCGCGACCCTGCGTCTGAAGCTAGCCGGCGGCTCTGATCTCAGGAGTTATCCCAAGGTCTGCGAGAGTGTCGGCTACTCGTAGTGCATTTGGCATTAGTTGGTGAATTACATAACACATCGGTGGCGCCCATTCATTTATGAATCCTAACCTACTATTACACATTTCCGAGTGTTATCGTGATTTATACACAACATTATAATTAAATTTAAAACCAACTACATGACAATAGATAAGCAGCTGAGAATACAGGAAAAAGGTAAGCTCACAAATTAGTAGGTTAGTACACAGTGGGGAAGTCTTACTGTGTACCGAGATCGTTGTCCCATTGCATACTTTCCTTGTGGTTTGATTTTTCTTCCTACCACCAACACACCATTAGTTGAAAAACATAGCAGTAAACCTGATTACATAGATCAATAATCACTATAATAATACGAAACAAACAATAAATAGACTCACCTCGATTGTATTAGACATTTACACAATAAAAAACTTTCAAATGTGAAAAACAAAATACTAGATCGTAGCGTGGAACAACGCGGTCGCAGATTCTACCATATTGGATTCCTATTTTTATGATTATAGTATCTTTGTATTTACGCTCATGTTGGTATAGCCTTCATTTTGATTAGCTAGAGTAAATCACGCGCGAAATTTTCAAGCTATACCACTGTGTACGCTGACCCACTGTTGCACACTCTGCCCTACTTTGAAATATATATTTTCAATGGTTCTTGTACTATAATCAAAAATAAAGTCACAAATGGGTAAATATGAAACAGTTTGAATAAAAACACGAGCTTAGCCAAGTTTACAGTTACTTTCGATTATTCCTAAGTTGATTAATTTCTATTTATAAGGAATGTATTATACAATTAATCCAATTACTAATTTACGTAATTACGAATTTATTATATTTCTTGTTTGTCATTAAATTTCACTCGAATTAAATTACTCACTATCCCTAATACAACTGAGGACATTATTAAAAGAAATAAATAATTTCATTTCACAGAAATGTCGCTCGTTGAGAGTACGTTTATTTACAAAACTACGAAAGCATTAATATATGCAGAGAAAGCGATTGGGCTTACGGTAATATCGTACAATGGATACATATTTCAAGAACCAACTAAATTGAAAAAGATTTTAAGTTTTTTTACCCCTTTTATATTATGTATACGTTCGTTTTTGTACATAAAAGATTTTATATTAACAAAACCAACGTTTCAACATGCATTGGCATTGAGCTTGACACATGTTATTTTAATTGCATATATTTTGACTTCAGTATTGACAAATGTGATTACTAACTCAAGCAAAAGAATTATTTTCTTCAATAAACTAATAGAGTTAAATAATATACTGAAGGTAGAATCAAATAAGTTGAGGGCGATTACTATTATTATTCTTATTGCGGCATTTTTACCTCATTTACTGTTTTTAATTTTCGATTACGCAATGAACTCTTTATCTGTTAATGATTTTGGTCTCTTATTATTATTCTTTTGTATATTTGTTGGAGTAATTCGTCATTATTTAGAAATATCCTTTGTTGTAACGGAGGTAAAAATATTAAATGAAAGGCTTCGACGAATATTTAATTTAAGAACAAAATCTAAATTAATAACAACCCTCGTAAAACAGAGAAATATTTATTCCGAATTGTTGGCCGTTTGTGACATTCTAAATAGAATGAATAGTATCCAAAGCTTTATCACAGTAGCAATATCTTATGTCAATTTGATGAATTTGACCGCATATATAATAATTGCAACATTTATTCAGGATAAGATAATAATTTATTCAGAACCGAAAGTGGTCATTACTATTATAAATCTTTTTGTGTTTTTCTGTTAAATTTGATAGCAGTAATGTTAATAGTAATGGGTATATTTGCTTTTCCGCCATTTTGTTGAGTTATTGGACTTATAATTGACTCTTTCTCTCTCTCTCTCTCTCTCGCTCTCTCTCTCTCTCTCTATTTCTCTCTCTCTCTCATATA
>JAOPUG010159365.1:0-18084 GCA_027564375.1 Micropterix facetella | reverse complement strand
TAAATCGAAGAGAAGAAAACAAAAGAGTTGGAAAATCGAATGCAAATATATGATTGCGCTTATTATAGCCAATAACAAGAACAGCAACCCATTTTATGTCATTTCATCAAGACGACATTTGAGAAAGTACCTATATGATACCATATATCAACCAGATTATTACTTTTTAAAAAAATACATCGTGTTAAACGATGTATGTAAATATTGAAAGTCTTGTTTTCGAGATTCAAAATTTACGATTCGAATGTTCACCGGATCCCCACGTTTTGATATCCTGGGAATCCAACAAAGTAATTTTAGGAAAATATATATCAGTGTGGTTGTGTGTGTGCACTATAGGACCAATTAATACCAAATTATGTATAAAAATAGTTCATCCTGATGACGAGATCTAAAGATCTGATGAAATTGATCCGTTTTTTTATCATCATTTCATCATTTCATCATATTCAGTCTTTTCAAAAAAAAAATATAAAAGGAAATCCCTTATATATCCTAGAAAAATATAAATCTCGCTTACGTCACTTCGAAATTTTGAGCGGATTTGGAATTAAAAATGTTATAATCTGAAAATGGAATGCTAGCATTCCATAATGCTAGAAATAAAATTAATGCTATAATGAAAAACAAGTGTCTTAGAATTCTAAGAATAATCGAATTATCGTGTTTATTATAGCCAACGTCACTGTGTTCTGTTATAGACAACAGAACAGTGATACATTGTATGTCGCTTAATCAAGACGAAATTTGGAAAGCTACATGATCCAGTGTGTTATACAGATTTTTTAAAATGATTTTCGTTGCTTCGCATGGTGGGCTGTGGCGGCGGATGGGTGTAGTGTAAGGTTGCCATACATCCCGGTAGACCAGGACATGTCGCCGGTTTGGGACTATTCCGGTTCCGGTCGTCCTGATTGACTTCCTAAATGTCCAGATTGAAATCCCTAAATGTCTCTTCCACTCCCATCAATACAACTAGTATTTGCTGCGTGCCCACGCGCACTCTTCGCGTCGTGGCGGCCGGGGCGACAGTCGTGACCAGGCCAATTCAATGGGGCATGTTTGTTCTTGATGTTATTATGACGTAACAATGACATCACGTACAGACGAAACCACGAGGATATTGGAAATGTAATGGTGTCAATGATGCGACAAACAAAATGGCGACAGGAAGATTTTACCAATGGATGAGATCAGTCGTGTGTGGTGTGCCAAATTGCAATACTCAGTCGCAATTGGACCTCGCTTCTGCCGGTGATTAGTTAGGTCGAACGCAACTGTCTTGCTATACATATTGGTTGGTTGAGAGTATTATGTATTGCAAAACTATAATAATATATCTTGTTCAGCATTTCAAAGGATGACCAGAGTTATTGCAAAATGTAAATAAAATGAAAATAACGACTGGATCAAATAAAAATTGCACTATGCGAGTGTGAGTGCGAGTACAATGTGCGAGTACGTATGTAGTATATAAAGTATTTTTGGTAATGTTTTAAAATATTCTATTGTAAAAATGCTTAATTTTACTTGTGTGTTGTTAGTTACCAAACATAAATAAAATTAAATAAATAATAAGTCATAATATTAAATAAATTATAAATGTATTACCAAACATATCTAAATATCAAATATTTATAATAAACAGTCGAAATTACTAGTCCAATGTGGCCCCCCTTTCTCCCCCCGGCCGAAGAATGTCTTATTTGTCGCGGTCTGAGCTGTCTTTATTGCAACCCTAGTGAAGTGGGACAAGGGAGGTCAGCCGTCAAACATCTTCTTTTATTATGTGGGTCCTTCAGTGGTGTGGGCCGGAAATACGTTCACGCATACGCGAGTGTACAAATTGTTTGTAGGTTAATAAAAAGTAATTCACCGTTGTGCCTATTTATATGAGAAAATTATTTTTCTTATAGTAATATGGATTTTACTTCATATTTCCTTTCATGGCAACAATGTAAGAAGCCGCCGATATCACTCTAACCTCACATCGTTACATAGGTGTTACATTTGAGATTTTTGGTTATTTTCTTCACTTTTTATGTATTAGTAATGCTGTATTAGTACGTCTGTATTAACAATGCTGGGACACACTAACGATCAACGTCAATGCCTATTATCGCGATAAAAACCGGCGTTAATGTTTCCTCAAATTGACAGGATAAACTTAGTGGCCAAACTTTAACGGTCAATGTCAATGCTCATTATCGAGATAAAAAACATCGATAAATGTTCCACAAATCTAGACGGACGCAGAAGCTGCTATACTGTATTTTATGAGTGTCAATTTTTATTATATTAATATGTTTTATCATTACTGGTCCAAGCAAAAACCAACACAAAGACCAACTGTTCTTAAATTGTCGTTAGAAATAATAAAACTTCTTTTATTCGAAGCCAACCTTCTTTTTGAGAACCATTATTTTTATAACTTTTATGTCGCAGATCCCATAAAAATGGTTCAGTTTGAAGTATTTCATATAACAAGAATACGTAGCCGCAGTTATCGTCGATCAACAGTTGCTCCGGGCGGAAAACAAACACGTGTGATCTCGTCGGCGCTCACGGTGAACAATGGCAAACGTAGGAGTGGCCATTACTATATATTATAGCATATATTATCGCAATAAATCTCTTTGATCTGCCAAAACATACCGCCATCCGAGCTATCGCCTAACGTCAAACGGTATTGTGAATGCCATTGAAAAATTATCGCGTTATTTCATTGCTACATCTTTGTTCAATGTATATTAACGCAATAATCAACGGCGTTTGCCATTAGTATGGCCCCAGCATAATGGATATCTCAACAAAATTTCGGTCTAAAGGTAAAAAAGACTGAAATGACTCAAAGGCAGATAGCAAAAGAGTGTGGCATTTCTAAGAGCGTACTAAACGAGTTGATGACACTATAGCCAAAAACTGGCTCAATTTTATCCCGGAGAGAGGGCAAATGTGGCCGAAAAAAAATACCACCAAGAAACAAGAAATCCTATTTAGTGTCTGACCAAAGCTTCGGCTTCGGCCACCTTTGGCCAAAAAGAACACCTTCAGCCACACATTCGGCTTCGGCCGAAAATCAGCCGAAGGTTTGGCCGAAGCCAACGATTTGTTTTCAGCCGCCTAAAACAAACGAAGTTGAACGAACATGATAATCGTCGGTGCGTGCTCGCGGGTCTCTCAATAAATAGAACAGAAAACTGCAATAAATCTTTATATAGCAGAGCGCGGCGGAATAGTCATTCTAACTGCGAAGAATAGATACAAATAAGCAATTATATAACAGTACTGAAGTGTTTTTATCAAGCTACAATTGATATTTCTAGCATTCTTCATCACTATCTTTAATTACACCATTGATGGCTATGTTTAATTCAAAACTTTCTCACAAGGATCTAGACATTGAAGATAGAAAACTATTGAAAAGCCGCTTGTGTGAGAATATGAACAGGAGATTTACTTATGCACGAAATACTTCACAGTTGTTGATTGTCACTCGAATCGATCCAAGGTATTTACAATATGTTACAAAATATTTCAATAACGATGAAATTGCAAATCCAAAGTCTGTTTTCTTTACATATTTATGTCAAAATTGTGCACAAATAAATCGAACAGACCATACTATGGACGTGGAGGTTGAAGAACCTAGCGCCTCCTGTTCAACATCGTCTCCTACTCCTGAAGATAAAACCACAAACAACGATATATGGATACTCATGACAAAACGCCGTAGTCTATGTCCGAATTGGAAGATTCGGACATCTTTATGCCGTTTGAAGAATATTTGAATTGTTATTTAAGGGAAACTTTCCTGCTGAGAGCCGCTGACTTATTAGTATTGGGTTTCCAGTCATTCATTTACGACCGATAAAAATGAAATAATCATCAGCTCCTTCGACCAGTATTCCTAGCTTTGATTATATTATTTCATCAATGGTCCCTAGCGAACAATTATTCGGTGCTGCAAGTTTAATCTACGATGATAAAAGAGGTAATTTACACTGCGAAAATTTAGATAAGCTTTTGTTTTTAGCCTTTAAAATTAAGCTGTTTGAGTTTGATTATTAAGTCCTATTTAGTTTAGGTATATACCTACCTAAGTTGATACTTTTTGTTATTAATTATTATTATATATGGTTATTAATTGCGTTTGAGACTAATTTAGACTGCAAGAATTGAAAAAAATGAAGATTTGAAGAACGGTGGAATGTTTTATATGTTCAATAAATAAATACGAATTAAACTGAATTTGTCATTTTTGGAATGGTGCAATATATTTATTTAAACTACATATTAAAATTTTATTACTAACACTATAACTATAATATAACGCATAAAACAAAATTAGCAGAGAATTTTACGTATTTTCATTATAAGGTATTTTTTAGTTTGTATTCTAAGATCTGTGATAAGTCTGTATTCTATGTAATATAGAGTAACATTCCGCTCCCCTTACCCATCCAAATGATGTTACGTAATATTCTTTTTAATATAATGGATGAATCAAAAACTTACATATAAAAGTTCAGTAATTTGATACCTAGATACATTTTATTTAAAATACTGCATGTCTTCGTAATAACAATTAAAAAATAAAATTATACTATGAAATGGGACATAGAAAATAATTTTAAATTATTTTGGTTTTAAAGACATCTTCCCAATTATTTGTGTTAAAAGATTCCATGCAGACAATTACGGGAATTACTGAGGAGGTTCACCCTATTCATGGTGTCATATCTATATTGTCGTAGTCTTTGATGTCTGTCACGACCAGCTATTCAGTATCTACATTTCCATCATAGTTTGTGATGCAAATAATCTTCCGATATAAATAAACACTGTTAATATTATAAATAAGATAAAACGAATTTACTGCGTGAACTTTATAACACCCGACGTTTCGGGGATATTGCAACCGCCGATATTGATATCGCCGAAACGTCGGGTGTTATAAACTTCATGCGGTAAATTTGTTTTATCTTATTTATAATGTCATACAATCGCGATAGTCTTTGATTTCAGTGTTAATATTGATCAATTTGTTATATTGTTAAAGTATATACACACAGCACTACTATATATAACCTACCACTTCTTCTAGTCTGCAGATTGTTTTGTGGTTAGGACGAATTTTGTCACACTTTCCTCTGACTGTATCGAATTTACCGATTTCCAGTGATTTTCCATGATTTTTTAAGCTAATTAATCTTTATAAAATTGACATATCCGCGATTTTAATGACTGACTCAAGCGGTGGGATTACATATCATACGGGAACACCGAAAATCAGAAGAGGTTGGTCGAATGCTCAATGTCAGCATTGGCGAAAACGCTCAAAGTTTGCTTCCCTAACATCATTTTGATCCCATTAGCTATTTGCTTCATGGGATGTGGTAGTGTCCAAACCCTAATTGAAAAGGATATATCTATGGTTGCTTCTAGGTGGAGCTCACAGCTCTTAACGTCAATTATGAATTTTTGCACATGATCTATATCCACAAAAAATAGCATTGACTAGACCCAAACGCCAAGCAGGACTCTAGTTCCGTAACATTGGACCATTACCCTTATATATATATATTTTATATTTTGATCTGATTTTTACTGCGTTACGTAACTCATGATTAGATCCTTCCCCCCTCCACAAATACACCTTCATCTCCCCTTAAATGTGCTACGTAATAAATGGATGTACGTAAAAATAAATCCTACGATGCCCAGCGACGGAAGCAGACAGAAAGACCTTGCTGTTGCTGAAACAGTTTACATATAGTTCGACAGTGTGGCGTCGTGTGTAAAGAAATGGCGAAATGATCGGAAAACCATTGAAAACAACTCTTGACGGCTGTTATGAAGAAGGAGAGACTGGCTTGGGCACCGAAATACAAAGAATAGACACAAGATGACTGGCAAAGGTGTTATTTTTAGATGAAAGCCATTTCTTTATGCGGCGCTTGGATCACATGTCATTTGCCAGCCTGATGGTAAACCATTTTACAAGCTCACATTCAGCTTCCAAGCAAACTGGTCAAATAATCAGTGAAGCAAATGTTTTGGGGCTACTTCTGCTTTTTGGTCCAGTGTAGTTAGTGACTACCTATAATAGAGATGACGAAAAGCGAAAAACACGAATATAATGGTCAAGGATAATTTTGGAAAACCCGGTTTTTCAACACAACCTGGAACCATGCTATGTGTTTGAAATTGTAAAAAATATCTTAGCTGACAATAGTCCAAACGTTTTGGATTGGACCTGGCAATTCACCAGACCTTTATCCGATTAAGAATTTGTGGTCTATCCATTAAACGAGACGCAGAAGTTTCTGTTTAACTAAAATTAAGTTGATCGAGTCAGTAATTGAAGTGTGGTAAAGAAATGCGTAACACCATAGCAACTGAAAATCATTGGCCGAACCAACACGCATGAAGATGATGCTGCTAGTTCAGACTGGGCACATTCAATATTAATGTGTTCAACTGATCGAAAATATTATTCTTCTTGAAATGTTGCCAGTATTTACCAATATTGGGGTTGTCAGTTGGGGTTGATGCCGAACTATTCGACTTTTGATACCAGTTTTGCAGTTAAGCAAACAGTATATTAATATTGAATCAGAAATACGACCACATACTCTCACTGCATCATATCCCCAATGTTGTGGGAGAAATTGAAAAAAGCGAGGGATGCCGGAGTCAGTCGTGAACAACCTTATCGTATAGTATGATCATCGCTATTTTACTTTGGCAGTGGCGTGCGGTGTGGACGGAAACATGTTGTCGCTGTTATTTAACGTCTACATGAATGAGTTGACTACTGCACTCACGAGTACGGTGTCACATCGGAGTTAGATGTATGTATGAACAACTGAGTTACGCCGACGACATAATCCTATTAACACCGGCCTGTTGAATACGGTAACGGCCATTCGGGAGCTCCTAGGGATATGTGAGGAGTATGTGACTAAACACGAGATGACCTACAATGCAGGCAAGTCCGTATTTGTTGTCTTCAGAGCTGGGAGAGGTCCTGGCAGTATATCGCAAGTCTCACTGTCTGGAAGAGAACTAACCCGGGGGGTAGCGTTTAAGTACTTGGGGGTAGGTGCTCACGGAAGATCGTTCGGATGTCGAAGACATCGAGCGGCAGAAATGGAGTTTAAACATCAGAACAAACATGCTGGTTCGTCGCATTATTGCTGTCGAGATAACGAGAAGTAGCAATTGTGGTCAAACTACACGCAGGACTTTCTCAGTCGTCTATGGGTGCAGTACAATGACACCTATAGAATGCTATGCATCTACCTAACACGGCGGCGCATCCGACATATTTGCCGCAATACTTCTCCTGATTTTATTTCGCTACTTCAACGCCGATCCGGGGGCTCCAGCATTGAATTTGAGACAAACGAGACCACCTTTAGACCCCACGTACTTTTCATGTTCTTTCGACGTACTTTTCTAATAATTTTAGTAGATTTAGGCGTCTAAAATATTCACGACAGGAGTCCAGGTGACTCGGATTACATATTATTTTGATTGCCCTTTTTGTAGCAAAAAATATGTTGTCCCATATTTAGTGTGCACTGGGTCCAAAATATAATTCCATACCATAGATGTGACTAAAAGTATGCTGAGTAGATGGTTTTCGTATCTGTGGAGCTTACAAGCTTCCTGATTTGACGCAATAAAGAAGCATGCGGATGAGAGTCTGTCGCTAAGCTCTTCATAGTGATAGTTCTATCTTTAGCGTCTATCTATTTTTATTATTTTGGATATAAGTAATGTTATTTGTTGCAAGTGTTGGTATAAATGTATTCGACTTTTTAAAGTTTAAAAAAAACATTGACACTGTCTTGGATGCATTTAAGGAGAGTGTTATTAAAAAACTACCAACTACTGAAATAGTGTGAGCGATTTACGCAGGAAAACAGCTCCAGTCTATAACGTTCGAGCACCTACTCTGACAGTGGGAAAATATGCCTAACGAGAAAA
Organism: Micropterix facetella; assembly: GCA_027564375.1. Taxonomy (NCBI): domain Eukaryota; kingdom Metazoa; phylum Arthropoda; class Insecta; order Lepidoptera; family Micropterigidae; genus Micropterix; species Micropterix facetella. The sequence continues at coordinate 10,086 of JAOPUG010159365.1, read as the reverse complement.
AATAAGAAATCGCCTGAGAAAGAGTGTCAACAGCAAGGGATCAATTAATCATGTTTTATATTCAATTTGGCTCAGTCGGCCTTACTCCAAGGACTCGGGGGCGAGGAGGCTCTTTCTTCCTTTCAATTTATTTGGTGTTGAAAATTCTGAACGACCTCCAAAATTCAATAAACACCAGAAAAATGCTACTTTCAGTCTCGAGATGGGTGATAAATTAAACGCCGTGTAAACGTTTGTTGTCGTTCGGAATATTAAATAATGTTGTCTAAATAGAAAAATGTGCGTTGTGTTTGCTATATATTGCGGTATTTCAAAGTGTCTAAGGCTGCTTAATAATAATATATTACATCCTTAATAAATTGAGCCAGAATGAAGAGTGACAGCTTGATGAAAACCTAAAGAAATGAATGGTTATCATTTAGTCATCAAGGACAGAAGAAAAATCACACGATAGTATTCTACAAGAAATTTGTTGATTTCCCATATATTAGTAGCGAAACCTAAAAAAAAACAAGAAATAATGATTATTCATTTAATCGACGAATAAAACAAAATCTCTTACCGAAACACCTCTTTCATAAAACACGTACGCAATTTGTTTTTGCAAACCAAAGTACGCTGTAACAGTATCACTGGTTATAGGTACTGCCATTTAAAATAGCGAATTTAAAAAAATGCGGTCTGAAGATAATGTTAGCATTTTAAACATAAAGTAGTAGTTTAGGTTTAGCCGCTGTAATAGGCACACTGAGATCCGGAAACGTGTATAAGAACGAAATGAATTTTGCACGATGGCATGAAATGCTGTGTTTCAGTTAATGGGGGATCAAAAAGAGTTCTTCCTAGTCGGCTGTAGCGTCAAACAAGGATCTGTCCTCGCACTGACTCTGTTTTCTCTTTACTTCGAAGTTTACAGGAGGTATTCATATAGGCTTCCTCAGTAATAGTGGGATATTGAAACTTACTAGACTACCAACATTTCCTGTGACAAACTGGCAGAAATAATGTACGCTGATGACTTGGAATTATATTTAGCGATGTTCCTTCGCGATATCTCCAGCTGCTCCATAAAGGCTGATAGCTGGGCTTTACGAGTCGTGTGAGAATTTCGGCGTTAATATTAGCATAAGTAAGACCCGAGTGATAGTCATCGTCAAAAGTGATAATACTTTCAAAAATTTGTCTAAGCCATGATGTCATGAAGCAATTGAAGAAGTTTAAGTACATGGGAAGCGCAATAACCTTAAAATATGACCTTAGCTGCTTAAGACACTTTCATAAAATTTAGATTCAAGTTTTCCGCTTGCGTGACATCAAGTTAGTGATGAAAATTTCTATATACTGTCGAATCTCCTATATACCTCAGAAACGTGTTACTTATATCGGAACCAAAATCGCACACTTAATATATCTATTCTATTCCATTATATTCTATTATATTCTATCCTATATTCGATTCAGATTCAGATTTTAAAATTAATCGTCCCTCGGAAAATCCGTATAGAAACAAAAATTCAAAATAATTAGTTATAACCTCTTATTCCAAAACGCCCAGGTATAAACCTTTAAACACTCGTAATAGTTATATACTGTTACGCTGATCACTGACTCACTGACTGAATCTGTAACGCTGGGGGTGGGGGTGGGGGGCGGTTTCGATTGTCAACTGCTACGGGCGAATCGTTAGGGTCTAGGGGATCGTGCAGCTCGGGTCTTAATGGCCAACTCTGTTATCATGGTCGCCGCGACTCACGTCTTAAAACATCTCCGGTCGCCTCCACGAAGAGAGACGAAACCGGTGAACCCGCTGTGCATGGCGGCTAATCCGGGGGAAGTCCTCAGGCGACCTTGGATGTCTGAGGGATGGTCTGCATGTTGGCCTTTGCTTGACAGTCTTCCGGAAGAAGGGCCCTCTGTAGCCCGGTAATGCGGTGACATGACCTGAGCCCTCAGTAGCCCGGTAATGCGGTGACTCGGGGGGAAAACTTCGGATGGATGGTTGCTCTATGCACTGGTCGGTGTGCTGGCCATTTTCTCAACAAATAATACCTGGAGGAGTTTGGAAGCGCAATGCAACCTAAGGAAGCGGGGGTAGGTAGGTACCTCAAGCTATCTATCCTTAGAAACGGGTTCCTAACGGTTCCGGGTAGTTTGGGCTATGATGGCTAAGATGGCAAATTGAGAGGACATGAGGTCCCTCGAATGAGGGACCTATCTGGTGAACCCGCTGTACGGTGGATCTGGGGTCGAAAACTCGGACAGAACCGAACAGCTGGCACACCGGGCGGGCATACCGGCCGTGTTGTCACTGACTGATACCCGGGGGAGTATGAGAACGTATGTTCTTTAAGACGCGGGGGTAGGTGTCGACCTGTCGTCACCTACCCTTAGAAACGACCCGATGGCTACCCGATCTCCGGTGAGCATTGCTGAGTCAAGGATGCTACGGGTCCGTGATATTTCCAAGTTACGGAATGCCGCGTTATCACGATAGGTAGTGGTTGCGCGAGCGACTTCGGGCCGGGACTAAACAGGCTGGATGGAGATATCCATCTAAATTTGGTAGCAAGTGGGTCAGGCCGCCCGCTGGGTGGCACTTCCCAGTGCCTCGCCGTAAGGAGTAGGACTCTTGCGGGCCGAGGTGGACCTTGGTACGTAGATTGTCTTCGTCCACCAAGTCTCTGTGTTTTGCCTCGGGGTGATAAAGTTCGTTGAAAAGCTCCGGGGTGGACGGGTTCACCTGTAGAAATTGACATACAATATAGAAACGATTCGATAGCCACCCGATCTCGGGTGGCAAGCCGAGCAAAGGACGCCTTGGATCCACGAAAATTCCAGTGAGGCATTGCCACTTACTTGAGGTAGAAGACTGCGCAAGCGCCATTGAACCTGCAACCAGTTGAAAATTACTAGTGCCCCGCGGTAAGGAGTAGGACTCTTACAGGCTGAAGTGGAGCTTGGTAGGCAGATTCTTCTTCATTCTCAAGTCTCCGTGTTTCATTCTGGGGTGAAGATCGTTGAAACGTTCCGGGGTGGCCGGGTTCGCTCGTAGCAGTTGACAATCTCAACTGTAATGGCAATGGAAATGATAAGAAGAGTATGTTAACCTTTTGAACACCATCATCAAGATCAAATGTTGCCATTGCACCACTATCGTATTTTAGTAGATAAATCAATTATATTTCTATTGTCTAATTTGTTTTATTTTTTATTAGGTAGGTTAGGTAAATGAACCTTATATCGTCCCCCTTAAACTTTTAACCGTACCGTAATTAAATGTATTGTAAGCCGATTATAGGCGAGGGCCGATATCACCCTACTTACATACACTATTAAATTTTTAAAGAATACACCGTTAAATTTTTTAAAAAGGTAGATATTTACGAGATTCAACGCCTTCTGCCTCGGAACACATACACTGTTAAAAATTCTGCATGTTTAAAAACTAGTACAGGGAATGTACATACACATCATTGGAAGAACAACCACTTTTAGTTGATTGATTTATTTTAGTCAGTTCTGTTTTGTAGCGGATCTTTAATGTCTTTATTTTGTATTGCTCTGGCTTTGTTGTATTCGTCGAGCTTGTGGTTCCAGAGAAACGAATAATTTTTGAAACACTCCAAAAACAGCAGCGTGTTTTGATCGTTCCACTTAAATACTATTTTTATTGCATTCCACAGGCGGATTATACCACTAAATAATTCCACTACGCGGGTCGACCATTCGCTACAGAAGGCGAGACCAAAATGATCGAACTCGAGTTAACATTCTCCTTGTATTGTCATCATGTCATATTCGAAGCGCGAGTGAATGATGCCATGAAAGCCAAAATCCAACATCGCTGGATTGGTTCACTAATGAATTCATTCGTCACTTTTAATTCATTTTGTGTTTAGACGTTTCACTTTTAGTGAAAAATGCTGCATTCAGCATTAAAGACAGAAATGGCCAAAAAGTGAACCGTCTAATATCACCTTTACACACAGAAAGTCGTGTAATTTCAATGGCTGAATCTTTCACACGACGCACGTTTTCAACGGTTGAAACTTTCAACAGGTTGCTTGACGGCAGAACCCGTTGCAAGGAACTTCGTTGTCCAATTTTTTATCAGTTAACACTCTGAGCATATCGTGGTCGGCAAAATTTGCGACAGGCTGTGGTGTAGGAATTACTGCTCTTTAAATGCTTCGACCACAAAAGCGCAGTGCGCTCCCGTCCAACGCTCTATCTAACTACTAAACCCGCACGCCGAGTACGTCGATCGAGAACCTCCTCGCTTCCCATATTAAGCGTTGCGACATAATTAAAATTTAAAATGGTAACTTTCCAGTACAGTTCAATATTTCAGTCGCTGGGTCCAGTCCACGTTAGCCCGGGACGTCTCCTGAAAATGCTTTGAGCAAGGATTTTCGTAAGCCGGATCTATTACCGCGACTTTCGTGTGGCGGATTCCCAGTCTTCCCTGCAATGAGTGTCGAGTTCGCTCGAGCTGCAGCTCAGGTTGCATTTGTATGACGGTTGCACGCCGAATTTGCGGCTCCAGCCGCGACTACCGATCGAGGGTTCGTGGAGCGTTGGGTGTCCCTCTGGGAGGACGTGGGTCTTCGGGGTATCCCTGTGCTGCCCCCCCCTCATTTCTGGCTTGATATCGGGGGCCACTTCCAGCCCGAAGTACCCGTTGTTGTGTGTGTCCTCCAAACCGCCCCTGCGGGGCATCTCCTGTCTGAGGACATTGGATAGGCCTTCCCCCCGTGGCCGCCCCGTGACCCACTATTCTGTAGACACATCCCTCGCCTGGTTGGCTATATCTGTATTTGCCTCATTGTAAATATACTGTTTCGTTTTGTAAATCTACTGTTCTTGTTCTTTATTTGTATATAACCTTGGATTATATGAATGTCTGCTAGCTCGTAAGAATTTTTTTATTTGGATATACCTATAGATGTTATCTCATAAGACATAGGATTAATATTTACAATGTTTTTTATTCTAGTATTTTTTAGTCAATAAATGGGTCACTCGGGGCGGAATGGAGGGGGTGGTCTCTGCCGCGTTTACCCTTCTGGCACGCGCGGGGTTGTCGTTGCATGACATCCCGGGTAGACAAGACCCCGAGGGGTTTCTGCCCTCGCCTACCGCCTTGAGGCTCTTAAAAGTTCCTCTAGGGCTACCAACCTGGTCGGCGACACAGCGACTCGACAGACTTCGGAGAGGTTGGGCCAAGACTCGCATAGCTGGTCGCTGCGTGCTGCTGTACTGGTGACGCTGCCGTTGCGGCTTTTCATAAGTTGTTCGTCTCAACAGGTACTCGTCACTCCAAAGCGGGCGTTGAGACTTTCCCAAACAGTCCCGTACAAATCGACTGTTTGGGAATTCTTAATTATAAATAAAACAGACTGGCGAAAGAAGTTTCTAAATCGAACAACGCGTTCTCGTGATTTTGAGGTAAATTATTTTTTAAATTTTAAGGTAAATGCAAGATGCTTCGCGGTAACCTTGCGTTGTGGGGTCTGGCAGGCGCTAGCGTAACCACGCATTAGTATAGACTGTGAGATAGACCTTGCTCCAACGGATTTCCACTTTTTTCGGTATTTAATATTTATTTACATGGGAAAACTATTAATTCCGAAGAGGTAGTGAAAAACGCCTCCAAAGCACTCGATTCCGGTCCACAATAGTTCCACAGCAGAGGCATTACCCAACTCCAATTAAAATAGTAAAAGTGCAGAGTCAAATTTTCGATTAATTTAATAAATAATCTTCAGACAAAATGTTTGGTCTTAAATTTCTCTTGTAAAACGGCTACTTTATAGGTAAGGACCTAATATATAATTGTCATTGCTTTAGTTTTGAAATAATTAATATCAAAACTTCCCCAAATCAAATTTTTTAATTGAAATAATTAATATGAAAACTACGGCTTTTTATCCTTTATGTTGTGCTGTATTTCACGTGGCAATATATATGACCAAATCTGTCGTTCCCACTCTCAGACTATGAAAGAAATAATCATGCAGTCAGACATTTGGCATCCTTAGGCATTTCGAGCAAATCACGGCGAAAAAGAACTCTTCTTAAAGTTTTGTTTACTTTTTCAGCGAAATAGATAATCATTAATTATTATAACGACTACAACTCTTCTATATCTTACCTAGTTTCAAAATTGATTCACGATAAATCACGCCGCGCGCCTACGCAAATTGCGTTACTGCAAAATGCCATTCTTATTTTTTTCCAGAAACCAGTATTGCTACTTTCCGACTTCCGATGCTCGTTAATTTCAACGCATTCTCGGTCATTTGGATAGAGTGGATTTTCTGGACATTCTGGTTAATTTCTGTTGTAAATTCGTGAAATAACTAACATTTTCGGGGCCATTTTATCGGTATGTGACCCATCAATCCCATCTATACTAAATACGACTTACTAAACACTCGCACAGACCATTATTACATACGGACGGATAGAATGGGGCAGAGCGGCAAAATAAATTTTAGATCAACTAATAAAGACCCAAAAAGCCCTTATTAAGAAGTCGTTTCGTTTTCGGAATCTCTATTCGAACAAAAGAAAATATTTAATTATTGATTAGATTAAGACAAAGCTCGGCAAATGTTTAGGTCAAAAGAGCCAAATGGTAATGTTTAAAAACTATTTGTATTTAATATTGCATATTTTAAGATATTTTACAGAAATCAGGGGACAAAAATATGATTTAAAGGCATGGATCCGTGCTTGCTTACAGTACCGTAGTTATAGTGCAACAAAGCTATTCAACATTAAAAAAACAACGAATGATATTATACAAGATTAATCACATATTATTATGTTCCAAGTAAGAAAAAAAACAACTTCATGGGCTGGAGCGGCAAGGCAAACCATTGTGGGGAACATTATTGGGGTTGGGGTCCAAACAACGGGCATCGTCATAAACCCCAAGACACATAGAGCTACGTCATTGCGCTTGCTCCAAACGGCCACTACAAATCGCACTATCAGTCAAAGATAAGCGACATGTCTCCTTGACTTGGCTTGGACTTGGAGTAAGAGAAGAGCCGCTATATTCTGGCCAAATGACACAATTTGCCTGCCCTGGGCAAGAAGATATTTTTATTTGTATTTTTATATTTTTTTATAATCTTTTATTTCATCTCAGATGATACATATAATAAAGTAAATAATACAATAGGATATTTCAAAAATATGACACAGTGACGCTGTAAATAGAATACCTAATAATTCTCATTAAAATAGCAAATAGTCTAGGAAATAATAACCATTAATAAACTTTATAAAAAAATCGTAGTCAATGTATTCAAGAAAAAATTAAAATAAAAAACTAATCAAGATAATGAAAAGTGTTTAAAATAGTCCAATTTATACTAATAACATTGACTATATAACAATATTCTAGTAAAATGTAAAATATACTATATTTATTGTATATTTAATATGTAAATGTATAATTTACTAACGTATATAATGATATATACTATAAAAGTCCATGAAAACTTTAATAATAAAAAGGTGCATCCTGGTTTACTTGGCCTGGAGGAGTACCTGACCAATAGGCAGAGCAAGCATAGCGTATATTGGTATTTTTGGAATGGTGGTGACGACAGAAACTTGTTGGAATATGTTTTAAGCCATTTTAAATAAGTCAGGGTTTACTAATAACGGGACGGGTCAAAGTTGCCGATGTATATCGCTACATTTCCTATTATTTACAGAAAAAAATATTGCCACTTTTTTGCAAGATTTAAATGGAGTTTATAAGCATCCAACTTGATATATTTATGCAATTATTTGCTACCACTTGTAATTTATTGTTGTTTTTATTTTTAAAGAAAAAAACTAGTATCTTCAGAATATATACTAACTTTACTTCTGATGGAATTAATTCACCAATATCATTTTTGAATAATATAAACAGCAGAGCCGAGAATCGAGCCCAGCAGTAATTGACTTGATACCTTTTATCTCCACAACTTGGGTTCTGCTCGCTAAGTACGAATGTATGAGTTTACAAGCTCTGTCGCGAATGCCGTATCTCTCCAACGGTTCCATGAGAAGACGATGACTTCCGAAGGGTCGAAAGCATTTGATAAATCGCAGAAACTGCGAGAGGATTCGTTGATTCATCTAGTGACTCGATAATTTGATCCACCAGTGCGATTACGTTCATTGTCGTGGACATCTCTTTCATGGAGTCGAACTCACATTTCTTTTTAATAAATGATGTACTACATAGGATATGTCATTGAAATACGATCTAGCCTTAAGACTAATATGTATTTTAAATTTGACCTAATCTTCTAATGCTGACTTAACTAAGAATGTGGCCATTAACACTTTTCCTATTGTCTCTATTAAGGGAAAGACAATTTATTAATATGTTCTTTACGTATAGCACTCTCAGCACTAATTATACTATCATTACACTAAACTAACTCAAATGATTTTTTTCGTTTCAGTATTCTTTTTACGTCCATGTTATCGAGGAGCTGGATGGCCTCGACATTCACATGGTGATGAAGCATATGTTCATGGCTACCCAAACAGCTAAAGGAGCGCAAACTTATGGACAGCCTAAGCACTTTCAATAATAATAACCTAGACGACAAGTTAAATAAAATCCTATACTTCATGACGTCATTTGATGACAACTGGGAGTGTTAACTGCTACGGGCGAACCCGTCCACCCCGGAGCGTTTTAACAATGTTGATCGTTCTATCACCCCGAGGCGAAACGCAGAGACTTGAAGTCGATACGCCGCTCGACGATAACAATATAAAATCTACTTACCAAACTCCACCTAAGCCCGTAAGAGACCAACGCCTTACCGCGAGGCACTGAGAATTTTCAAACCCAGTGGGCATCCCCGCGCCCTTACTACCAGATGCGCCCAGATTCCTCTGATCCCACATCTGGTCGCAGGTCCGAGGTCGCTTGCGTGGTCCTCTACTTCTAAAGCGGTAACTGGGATGTAGCGGATACAGGGCGGCCTTTGCTCGGTAACTCTCACCCAAGATCGGATGGCCCTCACTATCATATCTATGGATAAGCATTAGAAGTATCTACTTACCCCCGATGTCTTAAGAAGCATACACTTCTAAACGCTTTCAGAATCAGTCAGTGACAACACGTTGACAACAATTGGTGTGCACCAGCTGTCCAAGTCACGCCCGAGTTCCCGTCCCCGGGTCAGCCGCACAGCGGATTCCCGGGTTGGTTCCTCTTCGGGAAGGCTCCTGAGTAGGAGCTGCTCCGCAAGCTGAGCCGACCAAAACATAACGGCCATTATAGCCCAGGCTCCACGGAGCAATTGCGGAGCCATTGTGAAATAAAAGAACAAGCGTCTCGCATTTTTGACAGTAAAGTGTCACCAAAAGCGTCCCATTACAATTTTTGCGAGATCACTCTCGCCGCGCGCAACCCCGATAAAAGAGCTTCGCTCCAAAAAAAAATTTGTCTATGAACAAATTTACAAATATAGAACGTGGATGTAAGTACAGGCATATTATGTTTTAAATTATATCGAAAAATGTTTACTACCGGTACATGCACGGATGCTTATTGCCCGGCTGACTAAACTATTTAATCACGTGCATAAGAAAGCGACCCTTGACGTATCTCGTATAACAAGCTGATGCACAACAAACTATATCACGCAACAAAAAAAAAAATATTTTGATGGATATTAGGTGAGTATCAGAATTCGAGATGCTAAGGTATTCCATTTCGTAAATACATGTTCGATATTGTAAAATACCATACCAATTGTTCGGTCAGTAAAGGGTTCATTTTCGCCTAATGCTCCAACAAGTATATGCTTGTTTCATTTTATTTATTTTTACTTTTATTTATCCGGGGCAATTTCCAGATGCACATCGCTAAAATCATTAGTATAAAATTACACATGACAAAATTTCACAATTACACACAGTAAAAAATAAAAACATTCATGACTAACTAATGACTGCTCTGTGCGATGTCCCAAAAATAAGCAAAGAGCTTATATTGGGACTGGTGATTTTAATTAATAATAACAAATTTCTATTTTAATTATTAATAAAAAAAAT
>JAOPUG010159269.1:0-11064 GCA_027564375.1 Micropterix facetella | reverse complement strand
ATATTCAAACGAATAAAAATGTTACTCTTTTTAGGGATGCGGTTTGGAAGACTGCAGTCGGCCACTGGCTTAATATCTTTGCTCTCAAAATATAAAGTCGAGAAATGTGACAAAACGCAACCGAAAATATTTTTTTCACCAACGAGCTTTGTATTAAGTAGTGTAGATGGACTTTGGGTGAAGGTAACTGCTAGGTCATGAGATGTAAGGGTATATTATTTTACGTTCAAACAAGATATTCTCACACATTTTACTATATTAAATACAATTTACCAAGTAATCTTTTTTTTTTTTGCATGTCCATCACATGTATGCTGATAAACTAATACATTCCTAGCACGAATGGAGCTGGCTAGTACAAGGTTAGAATTACTTTAAAATTAAGAAAATTATATTTTTTCCTGCAGTATTCAAAATTCCAAGAATTTAAGAAAATCGAGTCAAACATTTTTGAAAAAATGTTAATTAGCACAGTTGTTCAATAAGCCCTAATTATAAAAATATTTATAATCCCCTTAAATTCATGCTGTACTCGAGCGGACATCTTGGAAAATGGTTGTGCTGTTTTGGTTTTTCATTAAATGAAATCTGTGACTATTTTTGAGTGGAAAGTCCCTCCGATGTAGTCGATTTGGGTGAAAATGACGCATTGCACATTTCCTAATAAAGAATGAAATCATCGGTGCGCGAGTCAAACCAGCACCTGACAGATTTTATTTAATGTTGCCATGCACAACGGCCACTGGAATAAAATACCAAACAAAATTTGAGCTAGCTCTAAAACTGCACTCTCTGCTCTATGCTAACTCTATAATAACCAAGACTTCGGGTCTGTCCAATTAATTAAAAAGGTCAGGCAGTACCGAAGCACGCAATAAGTGATGGCAGTGAATCAAATGATTTATAAGCTCGCGTAGACTTTTATAAAAAAAAAACATTCTTGATCCACCGAAAATGGACTATAGACTATGGTAGTACAACCATGAGCGATGTGGACCTTAAGACGTTACTATTGCGAGGAGATTATTACAACAACAGTATCGCTCAAACCTTTGACTTGCAATGTCAGAATGACTAGACAACATTTAATGACGATGCACTGAAAGATGAAGTTATATAACTGGACTCCAGAGATGCTGAAGTGTACTTGCCTTTCAGCATACACATTTAGACCCCAGCATCCTTGCTCGCTGGAAACAGTCAGAAGATAACTCATGTCCCTTCTGCAGTAATACTCTTGCCATTATTCGTGAGGTAATTGGCCTCTCAGTGGCTCGTTCAAACAGGTTTCGCAGTAACCTCCAAACCCCCAATACAATCTGTGCGGGACGGCTTAAAATGCATATATATTTCTACTCCAAAATCTTTTCAATAATCAAGAACGCTTCGGATTGGATTCTGGAGGTCGATTTGGCCTCTAAGCTGTATCATTTTCCTGACAGTCTCAGAGTCCAGATACAACTCTTTTTTCTCTATCTCGGAAGATGGCCTTTATTGTAGAATTAACAGTTCCATGGGAGTTGAATATCCCCAAAGACCACTAGTAAACACTAAATAATTACCGTGATCTCTTAAATTCGTTCGTTCGTTCAACTGCATGCGCTAAAAGTTGGCACTTGTGGCCTGCCAGCAAGATCCCTCTTTTATCTCTTTAAAGATCTTTGTCTCTATAGGAAAATAATCAACTCATTCCTAAAAAAAAATAAAACTGCGATTTCAGTAACTCAAGTCGTATGGCTACGAAGTTGGTACGGTGTAAGATCGCATGCGGCAAGGCAGCTGTCCTAAACCTACCACAGCCGGTCGTTCGTCCAGGGGACCACCGTTCCGCCCTCAGAAGTGTATTAATAATATTATGATAAACCTGATTCCAGTGGGTAAATTCCATGGCAGCTTTTTTAGTATTTATTATTATATGCATAAAATAATACATCAATAATAATTTAAATGTTATACATATATCCAATCATTAATATATAATAATAATAATGAACACCAAACACCACAATATTATAGGTTGTAAGAAAATTAGAGGCCTCTTTTAAAAATTGAGTTAGGATTATCATTTGTTTCTATTTTGGAACTATCGCATTATGTTGGCAAACTTGACTATTATAAAACTAGAGTTGATCTGAACAATTACGGCATTATTTGCTTTTTTTATTTTATCTCTTATGTTTAATTCTTACTCTATGTACTTATATAAATATTTATCACGAACGTTCACTTGGCTCTAGCGTATATTTTTACAAATCCGATGTAAAGTGCATCGTAATATTTGTGTTATAGTTATACATCTATTTAATTTATTTACGATATGGGGACTATACACATAGAAATATGTATTTATACTCCTGCTACTTACTCTGGATCCTGACACAAATAGAACACGTGGCCAATGTTATACCGACTTATAGCGCTTCGAACCATGGACAATAGTCATATGTGCACTTATTTTGAATATCGTTATAATGTAATATAATTCGTTGGGGATATATGGAGTTTTTAATACCCCAGTTATATTTTTATTACTTTTCTTACGAGCCCTGGAGCATTCGAACATTGAGTAATATTAACGTTATCGCGATTCAACCAATTTTTACTCAAATTGATACATAGTTTTAGCTATCCTGTAAGTATTCCCGTTCTAATAGAGATGGCCGTTATTCCTGAAAGTATGTTCCATTTATACGTGTATTATTAAATTTACTACATGAAAATATAAACGCATATTAGTTTGTAAAGTTTGAGGAATTTTTAGAATAAAATGTGAAAATGGCCCATATGTGGAATATGCTATTTTATTGGCTTTGCTACTAGAATTCTTAGAGAGTGTCCAGTAAATGGTATAATGCAAGACTATACCAGCGCCGAGCATGGTACGACCCGAGAAGTCTTTTGAGGAATTATTATTGAAAACTAAGAAACGTCGCTTGCAGATCTGTTGGCGACATTGTCTGGAGGAGCTGAACTTTGCAGCTGTCTACGACGTCGCTTGAAACAACAAGGCAGATAAATGCCATGTCTTTAACTACAGAGAAAAGTTTAACAATATATATAGATTTAGATCTTTCTGAGAGGAAGTACAACATATTGCAATCCGTTGTCAATTTCTTGGTAGTATCGATTCGGCACTTGAAAACTGAACTTCACGACTGAGGTCCCTGAATGAATATCCGGATGGTACTTACAGATCTTCGAGCTGATAAGTATCACCTATACTCGGTTCCTAAAGGTTCCGTGTCGATTGGGCTATGATGGCCGCTATGTCAACTTGGTCAGCTCAAATCGCGGGGCAGCCCCTATCCGGGAGCCTCCTCGAATGAGGGACCAACCTGGTGAACCCACTGTGCGGTGAATCTGGGGCAAAAACTCGGGCAGAACTGTACAGCTGACGCACGGGACAGGAGAACCGGCCGTGTTGTTACTGACTGAGACCCGGAGGGATCTGGGAACGTATGTTCCCTAAGATCGTCGCCTATCCTTGAAAACGACCCGATGGCCACCCGATCTCGAGAGGCGTTCCGAGTAAAGGACGCCACGGGTCCGCGATATTTCCCAGTTACGGAATGCCGAGTTATTACGGTAGGTAGAGGTTGCGCAAGCGACTTCGACCCTGGGACCAGACAGGTGGACGGAGAAATCCGACCTAATTTGGTAGTCAGGGGGTAAGGCTGCCCGCTGGGTGGCAATTCCCAGCGCTTTCCCGTAAGGAATAGTAGTCTGACGGGCCTCTGACAGGCAGTGGCGGATTTGGATTGTGGATATGTATTGTCCAAATTCTGTACGTTTCACCTCGGGGAGACATAACATAAGTTCGTTAAAACGCGTCGAGGTGACGGGATCGCCCGAGTATAGTCTTAAATCCAACGTTATACTTGGGCCATACTGAAAGGTTCTGGAACTGGCCACATTAAAGATATTAACAAAGTAATTCCTATTTGTGAAAATGGAACTCTTTGGCTAATAATTTAATACTTTAATAGTATAAGCAATAATTTTAGTTGTATTAGTATTTCGTGTTTCTATTTTAAAGTCATTAGAAATAGTTTATTTTGTTTATTAGTAATACCTACTGTACGCCATATTTTTTATATTAGTTTTTAGTCATTAATAATAGTTATTTTTTGGAGTTGGCTCCTTTAGAATCGATTTCAATAATGCAACTGGGGCAAGGGGAAAACCCAAGGGTATAATATATGTGGATGTTAAGGGTAGTTTAAAAGAACTACCTGAACTGAACACGTAAACCACAAGAGATTTATTGTGCCACTCCTATAATGACTCCCTCAACTGTGTGGAAGGGGTTCAAATGTAACGTCAGAGATAAAACCATGAGGTCCCAAATATTCTTCCGCTTTAATTGCACTGAGAGAAAAAGCTTTCCAAAACGTTGTACGGTTGATAGTGACCATTCGATGTTATTTACAATAAACACGATAAAATGGAAAAAATATTAAATGCAAATAATTTTGTGTCCATGAAACCGACGTTTCAATCCGCCAGCCGACGTTGATTCCCAGGGCATTTATTTTTATAACTATTCTATAACGAATGATCAGGGGCTCAAATTGGTAGAACAAGTCGTAAAATAAAAGCCGTCAAGGTGTTAAAATACGGACCATTATCAATATATTAAATATTGACAATTATCAATTATCAATATCCAACGTTCATAATATCACTTTGAATACGCCGGTTTCCGTCCGTTCACGGAAGTTAAGCAGCGTCGCTCGTGGCCAATTCTTGGATGGGTGACCGCCTTGGATCACCGAGTGATTTTGCCTTTTTTGCGTTATTTTCGTAATTAATTTCATACTATGCGTTAATTATTTTTTTCTCTATTGATAAAATTGTTAAGAAAAAGAATTCCCTTCTCCATTTCTAGTTTTTCTTCACCGACTTGGATTAAGAAAATAGGTTTATCATTGGATATTATTCCATAATACCGAGACATCTAGTAAGACAATAATGATTTTAATATTTATTCATATATATATGTGTTATAGTTTACCTGTAATATAGAAAATAAAACTGTCATCCTAAAATTGCCATATCAAAATTACAGAAAGCTGAATCGCAAATTTTTGAAATCTCTCTATTTTGAAATCTCTCTAGTTTTTCTAAACAATATATTATTGTATTGATTGAATTGGCATTGTGATCTTTCCATTCCGTCCCTACATCATTGTAGGGCCAGCGAAGTATCAGGTCCTCATAAAGTAGTAGAGTACATTTATTATAAAATAATTAAAATTCTGTATCTTCTAGCGGATTCCATTCCAACTGCTCGACTGATATTACTGAATGCTTTGTATTGCACAGTCAACTCACCGCCGCATTACTTTTGTTCCCCTGATACTCATTTTCTCGCCCGGTGACACATCAATTAATTGTATTATTTTACTTATTATAATAAAAAACAAACCGTAGGACGTATATGGACGAAATTGAACTGGGCTCTGCGCATTAGCCGTAACTATCGATTGCCAATTTTTATTCTAGATCTGATGCAGTTTACTCGAGTTATCGTGCATACTAATATTTTTCGCGCACGATTTCAAGACTCGGCCACTACGGTGGCCGAAGTAATATGAATAAAACTGAGTTTGTCATTTTTGGAAAGGTGCAATATATTTATTTAAACTACATATGATTTTATTTATTACCAACACTATAACTATAATATAACGCATAAAATAAAATTAACAGAGAATTTTACGTATTTTCATATACCGTATTTTTTAGTATGTATTCTAAGATGTCTAATTACGATTGAACCTTCGGCCGAAGGTTATGAGGAACGTCGAATAATCGGCTTCGGCTACAGCTTCGGCCAAAAACTGATATTCGGTCGAACACTAGTAATAATGTGGATAGCAAAAAGACAATATATTTTATTGTCGTTTTTTTGCGATATTCACAAAGATGTCTTTAATTTAGATGGTGATATTATTATGCTATTTCATCGCATAATGTGTTGGAGATTTTTAAATATCTAGCAATATATTCAACAATTTAAATCAACTTTTATGTAAAAAGTTAATATATGGTATTATATGTGGCACACTATATTTAAAACTAATTTAGATTATTGTTGAGATCCTATTTTCTAAAGCAGAATTTAAATAATAAGACCTAATTGTAGTTAATATTTTTGCACAAAAAGTAAGACAGTTTGAATACATATTTCAATCTATAACCTTTAGATTGACTAAATATTGGTAACAAATTCATATTCCTAAAGTTTGGTCACCAAAGCCGCTAGATTGAAGTTGCTGGTCAAGGATTTTGATTATTCCCCACTAATTACCCAGAGCGTTTGTTATAAGATTCTTATGGTTAATTACCTCAGGCAAACGGGTGGGGTTCTTGCGGTGAAACCATTTCAGCAGAGGATTAGTACCCACTGAAGACTGAAAGCGGCAGTCGAAAGTTCACGATAATTATAAAATTTATAATAATATATTAGTTGAAGTATTAGGTGGGGCTTCACTTGTCTCAAGGGTTCATTCAGAGTTCCGGATTTCAAGTCAGCCAGCATCAAAGTCAGAATCCTTGTAAATGTCCTAATATTATTTATTATGGACTATGGTGACTGCGTGTAAGGACCGTGCCTGTATAACGGACCTATATCAGGAGACTGATCGGCGGTTAGAGAATATTTAAAATGTTTGTTCTACGTTCTACTTCAACATCCTTCATCGTCATCACATGTCTTCTTACCTCTCCAGGGCATCCATGCTAAACATGAGTAAGCGACGGCAACTTCACCTTGCTATATACGTACTATAGTAGTCCGGTCTGACCAAACTCAATACCTCTACTCACTGATAAAATGGGCCTTGAATCGCCACACTCATTCCACTAAAGCTCTAGCTATTATTCCAAAGTATAAATCGACAAGTGTTATGGGTAGTTTCTTCTATATTCGGCGGCTGTATGGAATCAGCCGGCTATGATATTATAGTCAATGTCATTCAGTTAACGGCAAAGAACGTGTCATATTCTGAAATTTAGGTCAGTTTACTTAAGGACAACTTTTATAATTCTGTTACTGTGTTCCATTTTTGGCTCACCCATAGTATTAGAAATGACGGGCTATATAATCTGATACATGTTGTGCATGTGTACGTATGTTTGTCCGTGTGTCCGAATACTTCCCGCAATTCGATATTAACCAAATTTGGTATGCAGCCATCCTGTATGATCCTAAGCACCACCGGGTGGCAGCAAATACGATCCGAGTCCCGTAGGTGCTGCTGCACGTGCATCCTGGTTTGCTTGGCCTGGAGGAGGGTCTGACCAATAGGTAGAGGAAGCATATCGTATATGGGTGTTTTTTGGAATAGTGCTGACGAGACAAACTTGTTTGATTATGTTGAAACTATTTTGGGTGCTGCTGCAGGTGTATCCTGGTTTACCTGGCCTGGAGGAGGATCTGGCCAATAGATAGAACAAGCATAGTTTATATGGGTATTTTGGAGTCGCGGTGATGAGAGAAACTTTTTTTTATAGGTTTTATGCCATTTTGGGTGCTGCTGCAGGTGTATCCAGGTTTACTTGGCCTGTAGGAGAATCTGACCTATAGGTAGAGCTAGAATGTCGTATATGGGTATTTTTGAAATCATGAATGGCGAGACAAACTTATTAGAATTTTGGATAAGTTAGGGATTACCAATCACAAGACGGGCCAAAGTTGCCGATATATATCGCTACTTTCCTGTTATCTTATTTCTCCTTTTTTTTATGATAAAAATAATAATACAGTGCTTTTGTTATTTTCTTTTTCGTATTTGGAGGCTATAATATAGACTGGCAGAATCATTAACCCATCAGATTTTCAGCGCTCCTTAGTATGTCATTCGGCTTTAACATACTGTAAAGACGCATCCCCACTATGCCGAGCGGTATTAGCGCCCGGCAAAGCCATTCGGTAAAGCCGAAACCGATGCAAGTCTCCACAGAGTAGCCGTAGAGACGTGCTGGCGTGGTGAAAATGTGCGACGAAGATGACTTTTTCGTCGCTACCGCTGCATTATTGGTTATTTTATGTATAATCAAGCATCGCAAACCACTGCGATTTTGGGTTCGCCCTAGTCGTGCTAGTCGTTTAATAAAATACTTATTATTGGACGACGTAGGCCTCGATCTCGAAATGATGCTGGTTCCAAAACTTTTTTCGTATGATGAGTACTTACTTTGAAACATTGGTGAATATGATTGGACCAAAAATTAGCAAGAAAGATACAACATTCAAACGGGCAATTCGAGTCAGAGAACGTCTAGGTATGACGCTACGGTTTTTTGCAACAGGAGATTCCTACCATTCTGTTATGTATACTTTCAAGATTTCAAAGCAAGTCATTTCAAGAACTATCCCAGAAGTATGTTAAGCATTCATAGCAGCTTTTCAAGATTTTGTCAAGGTAAGTTTAAAATAATTTAAAAAAAAAACATTTTTTGGAATAAAGACAAGTAAACAAAATTATATATAAAGGTCATCGAGTATGAAATCAAGAGAATTATTTTTAAAATCGCTGCTTCCTTCATCACGTCCAGGAGACATAAGATCATTAGTTGAATTAGTGCTTGAACGAATATCAGGATTCATACTTGTTCTTGGCGAATAATTATTAGTTGCTACTAGCTCGGAGTTACCAAATAAATACCGTCGCTTGGCTCGTCGTATTTGCCCATCTCTGCTTCGAACATGATATTGTTTATGAGATGTTGAAAGACTGCTTTTGTGTGCGATGTAGTGACTTTTCGTAGTTTGTAAACAATTTTTTCTCCAAAGACCATATACTCTTCTCTTTCCTATTTTTTTACTACAGATTGTCGAGATTGTATTTCCCTCATTGTGTTAAGTACCTCGCTTACTTCGGGTAGAGAATAAACATATCTTGCTCGTTTTGCCGGTTTTTTTTTCGGAGACAAGAATACACATCTTGGCTGCCTTTCCAATGAAGATGATGCAGGCACCCCCGACGTTTATGCGCAATTTCGTTGTAATCTGATGACATTTCCGACTGTACTTAGGGTGAACTTTCTTTCTAACCTTGTGAACTCTAAGCCAATCTAGAAAAAGAAATATTGTTTTTAAATATTGAACATTATAGCAAAACAATTTTTCGACAAGTGGAACTTCCCGAATTGTGTTGGCGCTATGGACGGGAAACATATAACTATAAAAGCACCAATGAATAGTGGCACTGAATTCTTCAATTATAAGAGATTCTTTATCATCGTTCTATTTTCAGTCGTTGACCCAAATTATAACTTCATCTATGCAAATGTGGGTTGCCAAGGGAGAATATCTGACGGTGGTGTATTCCTCGAGACTATGTTCAAAAAATGCCTTGAAGACAACACAATGCATCTTCCTCCAATGTGTGCCCTACCAGGAAATAATGTGAAAATTCCGTATACTCCTTGCTGATGATGTATTCCCTCTTACACAAAACATAATAAAACCATTTTATGGACAACAAGACAAAGGATCGAAGACCAGAATTTTTAATTATCGATTGAATAGAGGGCGTAGATTTGTAGAAAATGCATTCGGAATATTGGTTACCGTCTTTTGAGTGGTTCAAAAACCAATGCTACTGCAACCAGTTACAGCAAGAAAAATAAAAATGTCCATCATTTATTTGCATAATTTTCTGAGGAGTAGTTCAACAAAATCTGTTTACAATTCCGTTGGAACTATTGATAGAGAATGTTCACACACAGGAGAAATTATTCTAGGGATATGGTGTATGGAGACAAGATTTATCAAATTCCCACTTAATAGATTTTCAATTGCAGCTCAAAAAGTGCGATATGATCTTCCAGAATATTTTTGTACTTTAGAATGAGAGTTGACTTTTCAGTATGACAAATAAATAAATCTTCTTCTTCATCATCAGCGCTCATTAATCCACTGCAAGTTATATGCCTCTTCCATGAATTTCCACTCCTCCCGGTGTCCCGCTGTATGGAGCCATTGATTAACCGCGATGCTCTTGATACCGTCTGTTGATCTGGCAGGTTGTATTCACACACTTCGTCTTTCAGTCCACCGACGCCAGTATAGGACTAAATAAATAATTTACTGCAATTGTAACAAACTCACCTTTTTACTACCTATGTAAGTAATTAGTATATAAGTTCATTTGAATAAACTTACCATTGCGTCCGTCGTTCCTTTTGGTTTATGCCTATCCCTCAGCAATGACAAAGTATTAAAGGCAAACGATTTACGTGTGTAGAAGTTATCAGTACTGCTGCGTGATCTATCCATATTTTTCCTTTTTGACCTCTCTTGCAAACTGACTAAGCAGATTTTTAATTTTCCGCTCAATTTCTTCTTTCTCCATACCAAATGAAATTGCAATTTCCATCAGGGCATCGTGATGCTTATTGCGGTTTTGATAGTCCTGAAGCCTACAATCCCACAATAGAGGGTGATCACGATAAAGTTCAATTAACGTTGTAGTTTGCGAGTTGGTCCATTCCATATTAAACAACAGCACTTCAAAACGAACAGAAACACGGCGGACAGGCAAGTGCAAAGCCGCACGACACATCCACACTCGTGCGTCGGCACCGTGCCGAATGATCCGAACCGGCCTCGCTCGGTTTCGAATCGACAGGCCGTGCGGGCCCTTGTACCTCGTAGGTGCAACCCGCGTGGCTCATCTTGGCATGTTCGGCTTTGCCGAGCGGCTCTGCCAATCGGCATAGTGGGGGTGCGCCTTAAGATTTAAAAAAATATATCTTTTGGGCATTTGTTGCATGTGTTAAAGATGTAGTAATTTGGAATTATCTTCTCTAGTCTTAAAATATTTACAAATTGTATAATTTTCGAGGATATCGGACAGACCTGTCAAATTGACAAGTCCAGTCATTTTCCAGATGATTTTACACATTTTTTCTATCATTATAAAAAATATTATTCTTTAAAAAGACATCATATTTGAAAAAACTTTAAAATGTCTAATCAATATCGAAAATTTCCTGAACTCTAAAGATTTATACTATTCAGAAATATATTAAAAAAAACATAATTAAAGCAAC
>JAOPUG010159253.1:0-11067 GCA_027564375.1 Micropterix facetella | reverse complement strand
ATCCAAAACAACTGCAAATCGCTGGTAGAATCAATGCCAAAACGCATTAAAATGGTGCTGCAAGCCAAATGTGGGCATATTAGATATTAATTGTATGACTTTGTATCTGATTGTATGTTTTGTAAGAATAAAACACTTTTTGAAAGAAAAATTGTCTTGTCCACATTAATTTGCACAAGAGTGTAATTGTTATTCTAAAAATTCCTAATGATAAATTATATAAGATTATGACTAAATCAAATTTTGTCATTTCTAAAACGTATGCTGATCTCAGCAATATTCTTAATTATTACTATTACTTCATCAACCTTATAATTAAATTAATATACTTACGACTAATATTAATTTAAAATTTATGTTCATTTAATTTTGAGTATATTGTTAACATGACTAATTGAATTATTTTTATCTTTATTATGGTTATTTTAATTTTACTTGTCTATGTGATTATTTTTTTTTGGTTTGGTGATTATAATTTATCCCAAAATTTGCATTGCATTTATAGTTTATATTTCGATATCTGATATTATATTATGTTTCAGAACACTTAATGTGATAAATATCTTTAACTAATATTTATAACGAGTCCATTAGAACAACGTTGGAAAGTCAAATTAAGTTTTTAGAGCTCCATAATATACTCAAATGATGTGATCTTGTTGTAACCCAAATTATAAGTAAAAACTATCTAAAAAATTGTCATCGTACACACGCTATAACTGATCTCTCCTTATGCACTTTTTAGGCACACCTACCTCGCTTATTTTAAGGTTAAATATGGATATTAATAATTTTCTGGATTCAGACCAAGTCACTGTGACCTCAGATAAAACAACGTGTAGAAACATCATGACAGAGAAACGAAGCGTAAAAATATTATGGTTAGATTATAGTTGAGATATTATGGTTGAGAAACGAAGCGGAAAAATATTATGGTTAGATTATAGTTGAGATATTATAGTTGAGAAACGAAGCGTAAAAATATTATGGTTAGGTTATAGTTGAGATATTATGGTTGAGAAACGAAGCAAAAAATATTAACAAAGCGTAAAAACAGTATAAGAAGTAATAATTGCAACTACGACAATCTAATTCCTATGATCCGAGATCTAAATATTAGGAGTGGATGAAATCATTGTCGTGGAGGTGAAAAGTATTTCATATCTGTATGTTATCATGTTCTTTACGGTTAGCAAATTTTGCACAATCAGAAGCTGTCAGCAGAACTGTTCGACATTTAAGAAGATAATCGAAATGTCTTGGAAGTCGCGAGAACCTTCCCAGTTGCAGTTTTACTTTAATAGGAATGGTATTTTCTATACTTTCACTAAAAATGTATTATTTTCAAATAAAGATAAAGAATTTGGTGTCCCGGGTATGAAATCCACATAAAATTGATACAGGATGTATTATCAATGAATGCATTAACCCAAAGAGTATTCTGACAAAGAAGGTAGTTTTTACTAACACAGGCCCGTCATAAGTCGGCCAATATCTAGGGCAACGATGCGCTCAGGGATAGTGCACGGGTTAATTCACATGAGTGTGAAAAAGAAAATATTTTTGATTATAAGATTTTTTTTACATATTATTCTACATAAAAAAACTGAGTTAAAAATCATCTACACTTTTTGATTTAGTTACTGAAAAATAATTACCTAATATCCAAAGGATGAGCACAAAAATACTTCAGTAACAAGGGCAATACTTCCATCGAATTGCTAGATCAAATAAGATTTCTATTGTTGCAAAATTGCAATTTTAAAAACAAACTAATCCAGCAAGAGAAAAAACATTTATTATGGCCATTAAAGTCCGAAAGAGTGGTTTTAGTGACTGTCTCTCAAAAAATTGGCTAAAAGTTAATTTAGCGACTTACTGCCAGCTCTGCTAGTTCTACGTCATCCAGCAACAAAATCTTAATGACAAAGCATTACAATCGATCGACTGGTGTAATTCATGTTCACGCATAATGATATTGTCTAAGAAAACGGCGGAAGTACGAGGTGAACTGTTTCCCCATCTACTGCGACCTAAAATCTTCACAAGTAAAAGGCGCATCTCGTTCCGTTCTACCAAAATGAGTAAAATTAATAAAACTTTCTTACACTATCCTCAATTCTCAACCTTTTCGTATGCGTCTGACTGCTGGATTCCTCAAGGGTGTTGCTCGATGTGGCTGCGGCTGTACTAATCTTCTTGTTTGCATTGTTTTTGCGCTTGGTAAACCAGGTTTCTTGTTCGTCATTTTTATCGTTTGAATCTGCGATTTTGGTATTTTCCTCATTGTAACTAAGGCACAAAGAAAACATTACGTTAAGAGCGCTTTTCAAGGACATAAAAACTTAAAATGTAAAGCCAATCTCCGATACTTTTGAAATTATGTCAATTTATAACTATATCACCTTTAAACTATGGATAATGTGACTATGGTGCAAAGCGGGGTGGCGAATTATTGCATTTTTATCACTAAAATAATTTCTGAAAGGTCTCAGAAAATATCGAAATACTCAAACTTGACTATTCTAATTAGAGATTTTTTCTGTGTTGTATAAATTAAGTTTTTTGAGGAATGCTTTGACCACACAAATTCATAACTTCTTTGTGTTCGACAGTAGCAGCACACAGATATAGCCAAAACGGACTTTACATAAAATTATTTCTACCCGTTAATTTTCTTCCAAAAAAAGTTACATAGTATCAAAGCATTACGCCATTAGCTCTTATTCTTCAACTATAAAAAATTAAATACTCAAAAACACAAAAGGCGACTCGGCAAAGAGGTAAGGGCCGATAGCTGTTTTTAGCAGTGGCGCTTTCTTTGAAGTGTTCTTAAGTGATCTTAGGTCATTTCGTGGGACATATTGGACTTCTCCAATTTTTACTCATAACTTAATTTACTCAGTAAGTACAAATGGAGCTGCCACGGCATTCACCAACCATAGTCGGGCCCATCATAATACTATTGTTACGCTTCTGGGAGGTGAGCGGTGGACTCCGGACTAACGACCTTGCTGTGGTAGGTTTAGGACATTTGTCTTGCCACATGTGAGCGGTTCACCTTACCACCCATTTACTTCTCCTTCAAAGCCGTAGAGTTTGAGATGCGGAAATCGTGGTTTTAGATATTGTTTTAGGAAGGAGTTACTTATTTTCCCGGAGGGCCCTTAATAAGGAGATCCTTAAATAGGTGGAATAGAGATTTGGCTGGGAGGCCACGAGCGCCAATTTCCACCGCATGAAGGTTGAGGCCGATTGCGATTGCGCGGTCGATTTGCGAGATTATGGCATTTGTTTAATTTGTACTCATGGTCTTTTGATTCCCATGGAACCGTTAATTCTTCAATTCCGAAAAAAAATTGAGAACTGATGAAAAGTGGCCTTGTCATCATTCATAGTCGTTATTATGAAAAAACTATTATAATCTCAGTTGAAAAATCACAAAGTTGTTAAGTACCCAGAGTAATTCGATTATTTGGGTTCTATAGTTTATTATGAGACAATTTTTTAGTTATAGGATCATGCATCTTTGAAATACCCTAACATGCACAAAAAGTTATACACTTCACTAAAAGTGGCAAAGTTTATGATGAACCTGACTTTCATTACCAGGAGCCCTAAGCAGCTTTCTCTACTGTTACAGAAAGTGGAGATATTCAGTGACTGGTCAGGTTGTATAAGGGTGAAGCCCTCCAAATGTTTTTGGCTTGAAATCGCCTATATAAACACCAAGTTCACTTATTATGACCCCAAATTGGTATGATAAAATGTAACCTCTAATTTAAAATTATGGTAATTATGTGTTTGCGCCTAATAGACACAGTTGGTTGATCTACTTTATCAATGCCTTCGATGATGTTCGCTATCAATTCTTGCTTAATGTCATTTTTGTTTGACTGTATTGACAGTGCGATGTTTGTGAACCTGTATTTTTTTATAGCTGAGGAGAAAATCCCTTATGAGAAAAGCATTGGACTGTACCTATGACGGTATAGTAATGACGGAATCGTTAGCCCGGAGTTAATGACAAAAAACAACATCGTCTTCACTGAAAACCGACCACCTCAGGAAGTAGCGCTGTGCCAAAATCATAATGCAAATTTCTGAAACACGCCTTGGGCCAGTAAAAATAAACGCACTTTTTTTAAGTGAGCTATTTTCTACCACCTCGCAAACTGCGGCCGAGAGACAAGTGAGAAAGACTGCTCATACCCTGCTTATTTAAGCTATATTTAGGTGAGAGGGATAGTTGCGATCCGTGTGCTTTGAGCTGTCTGTTACCTCTCTGAGAAAGAAGTAGAGAGGTATTCAAACGCAGAAATTCTTCAGAGAGATGCTTCCCCGCTAGAATTGTGGCGGGTGAAACTATCAATCAATTGGACTAATCTATAAAAAAAATCATGAATAAATGCAACCTCGTTCTGACATTGGTGCCCTGTGAAAGAGTATTTTCTACTTCCGGTTAAATTATTGATAATCTTAGAACGAGCTAAAAAATGTGAAGTTAGCATGTGTTAGAAGTTAGAATGCCAACCATGTGTAAAATAATAAATATTTTTTCTTTTAAAATAATAAATATTCCAATAAAATAAAACTTTTTCTTAGGTAATAAAATGGTTTAATATTTTTGCAATAAAATTTTTCTTGTTTGAAAATAGCATTTACTGCGCTGCTTAATAAGTTCTTGTATAGTCGCAGTCCCCCCTGTCCTTGTGTCGATGCATATGTTTAGCACGCACAGCTGCCATGAAAAAAAAGCTCTTACCTGACACTTTTTTGTACCAGTTTAAGAAGCATGCTTCTCTAGAAAAGCAGAAGCATCGCTTTTGAAAAAAAGCAGAAATATCTAGCACTATCAGGCAGTAGGAAAATGTCTTCTTAGTGAAGCAGGAACGTTTTTTAAATTCTCTATATTAAAGAGGAATACCTATTGTAATATCACATGGAACAATGGACACAACTACAACAATCTACAACAGAATAATCATACGGGTCGTCTTTAAATATGGTATGTAGTCAGTAAAATCATTGTAATATGCCATTTTGTTATCGAAATTGTGGATTTAACACATGAAAAAAGTAGCAGAATAATCGACAAAGTGAGCTCCCTACCAAGCTTAAATTGTTTCAAAAATCATAATTACATATATAAAATAACAAAACCTACACTAACTGGATTGTATGAGACGTCTGTAATTAGGTAGGCTCATTTGGGTTTATTTGGATACTGCCTAATGATACTTACCGCCATGATAAAGTCCTTGCTGTTATTCGCGAAGTAATTAGCCTCACAGTGGCTCGTACCAACAAGGGTCTTACAGTTACCCTCCAAACCACCAATACAGTTTGTGCGGGATGGCTCTCAAGGCAAAAAACATTCCACTACAAAACCTTTCTCAATAATCGAGAAAGCTTCGGATTAGATTCTGGAGGTCGATTCGATCTCTAAACAATATAATTTCCCGGAAAGTCTGGATTGCACAGCCCTCTGTCCAGATATAACTCTTTACTCCCTATCTCGGAAGATGGCCCTTATTGTAGAATTAACCGTTCCATGGGAATCAAATCTCCCAAAAGACCACAAGTACAAATTACATAAATACCATGATCTCGCAAATGCCATCACCCAGAATGGCATCTTTGTTCACCTCCCAGTCAAATCTCTATTTCACCTATTTAAGGATCTTCGCCTCTCCAATAAAATAATTAACTCCTTTCTAGAAAAAAATATCTAAAACTGCGATCTCCACTTTCAAATTCTTTGGCTTCGAAGGAGGAGTAAATGGATCGTAAGGTGAACTGCTCACATGGGCAAGATAGCTGTCCTAAACCTACCACAGCAAGGCCGTTAGTCCGGAGTCCATCGCTCACCCCCCAGAAGTATAACAATAGTATCATGATGGGCCAGACCTTGGTTGGTGAATTCCATGGCAGCTCCGTTTGTACGGACTTACTATAATAGACTTACTATAATAGAAAAATAATATGAGACCAATTGAAAATATATTAGGACTATGACAATATAATTACAATTATAAAAATCAATCAAAAAAATGAGTAAATAGGAAATTAATTTAGAACTATCGAATTCTATAAAAATATTTATGGAAATAAAAAATCATTAATCAAAATTCTAACAAAATATAATGTCAAAAATAAATTAAAATTATACTAAAAGGTATAAATAATAATGTTGATAATCAGTAAACATGATAATAATCCAAAAGTTGTCAGGTTGGAATAAAAAGAATAAGCCTCTTTTCTTCCCTGTGTGAACAACCAATGGGTTAATCTTTTTATGTATTGTTTTGCACTGTGTGTTAATGCTAGGTATATCTTAAATTTAATTATTTTATTAAAAGGTGCCAAGAATAAGAAAAGGGTATGTGCATAGGTGCTATTTAGTTTAGGAATCTTGTGATTACTATTTGCAATCGATCTTGTGTTAATTTTATGCATTGTTTGCTGGTGCAATTCTTTATGGCTATGATAATATAGCATTATCGTTTTAGCGAATGTTTGCCGTAAATTGAGAAATCACAAAAGAGTTTTTTTCGGACGGGTATCTCAACAGTTTTCTGTTGATAATTTTTAACAGTGCCTTCTGAGCTTTAATAAGCGTATTGAAGTGTGATAGTGCTGCACTACCCCAATCAAGCATCCCATATGCTATAATGCTACATGCAAACGCGTAATAAACTCCTTTTAAAACTGGTTTTGTGTTACATATTGTAAAAGATTAAATGAATGCATTGTTTTACGTATTACAAATTTGACAGTTGAATAATAAATGTCAGCTATTTTACTCCCTCAACGCTCAAGTATTATCTATATACAAAAATATAGAGAAGATATGAATGAATGAATGAAAATCTCTATTGTACAATAAAATATTTTATGTATAATGGCGGATTTATTGCCAGATACGCAATATCTTCCAGTCGACCGAAATATTGATATTACAATAGTGTACGGTAATAGACTAAACTAAACTCTATTTGACATAAACTCTACAATTAAATGTTGAATTATAAGAAATATTTTGCTTTTTATACATGTCTAAAACAAAAGTAAATAAATAAATGAATATTCAAATAGGACTTAAAACATACATATATATAAATATTAATATATAAATAAATAAATAATCTGCCAACATAGTAACACACAGTACAGTTGTAACACACAGTTATCTCACACGTAAGGGTGCACTTGTAAAACGATTCACATGCACGGCAAGAAAAAATATGCATTTCGTAATCAAAAACACACACCAACTTTGAAATACTTTCACTTTTAATTTATTTACTATCAAAACGGATATCTTTTACAGCTTTCTCTTTCTGGACAGATTATACAAAAACTGCCCCTTTCCATTGTCCCACTATAAAATACAAACGGCTTGGCCTTTCACAAGCTGATGCGTGCTCCTGTCTGTAAAGCGGATTGTGCACCGTACCCGCGCTCAACGCGACACTATCTGGAGTATAAATTATCGACTGAAGTTTTGGATTTAACCCTCCCTTCAAGGTTGTGGTATTAACAGATGTTGTTTTCTATTGGTGGTAGCCAAAGCTACCTAAGAATAGCGCTCCGCACTCCTACTTTATTTATTCAACAATACAGACAACATACATTTTGCTTAGTTGACTGTAGTTGCTTAGTTGACAGTAGCATTTCAGTAGTTGCCTGGCAAAAATAGATGCCTTGCTAAATCTGACCCTAGAAAGGCTTGGATCTATGACAACTACCTAACGTCTCATTTGTCATAGGTCTCTCTCATTTATGATTTCACCAAAACCCATCTGTCCCATCTGGAAGCGCTTGTGACAGCTAGTTTAAAATCTTCGTTGTCCTTATAGCCAAACCGGCTGACCCCTCGACACTCTTCAGGCCCAAACACCACTTTGGGCTAGCTCTAAAACTGCCCTCTCTGCTTTACGCCAACTCCAGAATAACCAAAACTGCGATTCTGTCCAATTCTAAGGATTCAGCAATAACGAAGCATGCAGTAAGTGGCTGTAGTAAATCAAATGGTCTAGAAGCCCGCGTAGATTTCTACAAAAAAAATCTTGCTGGAATCACCCAGAATCGCATGCATGAGCGATGTGGACCTAAAGAAGTCCCTCTTGCAAGGAGATTACGATAGCAAAAGTATGGCTCATGCTGTTAGCCTTCAATGCCAGAATGACTGGACAACAGCTGGGGACTTTTTCATTCCTCGTCCAATATACTGGAAGGTAATGTTGTATGACTGGACATCAGATATACTGAAATTTTATTTAAATGATTTTCAGTCAACAGAAATAACAAAGTCTAGTAAAATCCTTTACGGTTTATGTATTCTACCAAAATAAAGAAGGCATGCGTGCTGTCAGGTTTAAGGACTCTCTCGAATTCAGCTCTCTTTAGATTTTTTATAATGCTTGGAAACAATTTGAAAAGCTTAAAAATCAGATGAGATTTCTGGTACCAGCTGAGGCGTATCTTAGGCAGGTCAATAATGTCTCGGTTTCGGGTGAAGCGTTTGTGTCTATCAGCATAAATCTCACACTCACTTTCGTGGTTTTTTAATACAATAAACACCTTAGAATATACTCTGAATAGAAGGTTCTAATTATAACTTTTAAATAATCTGCAGAGAGACTCGTTTTGTTAAATCCAATCTCCGATGATGGGAAAGTCTTCATCGAAAGAGATCAAAATAGGATATCGAAATTTGGATGATTGTTTATGAAACTAGTTTTGATGTTTTGTTTGATTATATCAGGCAGCTTATACCTATTGCAAAGATGAAATAAACAATAATGAAAACACTTGCCTGTGATCTGCTGACGTTTTTAGAGCACTTCCAACATTAATTTGATTTATTGATGATTGCTGAAAACAGTACATTTTTTAAAAATATATTTTTCCATGGTTCAATGAGATGTATGTGCAAAACTTTTTGTAGTCGATAGCGGCGGTCACTGGGACAACCGACCCGAGGAGTGAGCGTCACACTACTGGAGCAATATGACAAGTGCGGTGTGTCGCTCGCTTTACACCTCCTTGGGCCAGTCGCTGCAGTGCCCTCTAGTGGTAGAAAAAGTGTCAGTAAAGATCAACATTCACAATTCAGATACTATTACACTTGACCACATGCTTAGGCCACACTGAAAGTTTCTGGATTCCGATAAAGTAAAACACTTATTATGTTTCTATTGTATTTACTGTTTTTCAAAGTATTCTCCCTGATAATTTATACACTTTTACTTCAGCCCTCCCCGAGGGGGGCCAAGTCTTTCAATCCTGCGAGGTTTTGTTAAAATGCACGATAACTCGAGTAACCTACGTCTGATTTCGAAAAAATCTTTCGCCAATTGATAGTTATAGCCAATTTGCAGGGACCAATTGATTTAGGAGTATGTAACCTAGCCTACGGTTTTTTTATTTCAAGTTTGTTAAGTTGGCGGCTGTAGTCTCTCTGCCAAAATAGCAAAACGTATGTATTAGGGGACTATGGTTTCTTTCTTTATATTTTCAACCTATTTTTTTTTCGCTAGAATTTCAGCCGATAGATGGCAATCGAAAATTCTTTAATATTACAGTTTTAGAATCTGACGCTCTATAGAATATATTCTTCTAATATTGAAGAACAGTACATAGTTTCAATAGAAGTAAAATGTTACACCGAGAGACAGAAAGAAAACAGAAACACCGCTCACGACTGACGTAACATTTGAACCTCATCCAGCCAGAAATTTCTCTTCATTAAAGGGGTCATTACATTGGCACAGTGGACTCTTCAATGGCTTCTCAAAACGCTATCACCGTCGCTTCTGGGGTCATGAATTGTATACATCAAAGTTTGTACTTTATTTTTGGAAACAATTTATGGAACAATCTTGGTCTCTCTAGGAAAATAAACAACTCATTCCGATACAAAAACAATTTAACCACTTTTTCTGCATCTCTAGTCTTGTGGCTTTGAAGGGGGGGTGAATAAGTGGTAAGGTAAAACCTAAAAGCTGTCCTTAACCTTCCACAGCCAGCCCTTAGTCCGGAACCACCATTCCTTTCCCAGAAATGTAATAATAATATTATGATGGGTCTGCCATGGTCGGTGAATTCCATGGCAGATCCGTGTGTATTTATATTTAGGTTAGTGAAGTACTAATTCAATGATGTCAAGACATGAGAAAAGATGTCTTTGCAAGTTTTATTGACGAGAAAGCTTTTGATAAAGTTAAACATACTAAACTTGCAAAGATTTTGCAAAAAATTTCCGCTGTGAAAGTAGAAGTGCCAACAGTAGAGGCCCGATCAACTCAACATTGCCGGGGTGATATTAGTGTCAATAATGCAGCGATACCGGCGTAGCTTTACTGACACGCTAGTCAAGAGAAGGTAAAAGAAGCGATTGTGCAAGAGATTTTGTTGTGTATAAGAAGAAATTATTTAAGCGATTGCAGAGGATGAAAAACTACCAAATATTTTGCGACTTATCCCATCTACGTATGGTTGCCAGGACAAATATTAGACAATTAGATCAATATCTTTCACTTTTTGCAACACGGGCATAGTGTGGAAAGTAGAGGCAATTTACGATCTCCAATGAGTATAGCTTGTAATTTTTAAGGATCAATTAGGAAACCTAGGAGCGACGATTATACAGTGGATGACCATATTAATAAGGATACTCTGAATTTTCGTAATTAAACTCATTAAACTCTTAAACATTGCATATTTTTAGGGCGCTATCACACTAGCGATTTGCGAGTGCGTCTCCAGCGGGGCGATTAGCGACCGTGATTAGCGACCGCGACAGGGAGATTGCCGCGGGCACAGCGAGATCGCCGCAGGCCCGCAGTGAACTCGCTGCAACATGGATGCAATGTTGACACTCGCTTGAATAAATTGATGTCTAATTTTGGCTCTATATGCTCAATTTGTAAACAAAAAGCATTCTGAATATTTTCCAAATTATTCAACAGATTTTTTTTGTTGTAGTTTTTAATAATTGTACAAAGTACAAAAATACTTTTATATAGGTAAGCAAAACTTCATTTTTCAAAATAATAACCC
>JAOPUG010159230.1:0-11071 GCA_027564375.1 Micropterix facetella | reverse complement strand
ATGATTGCCAGGTACATGGGGTGGTTATTGTAATAAACAATAAAATGTCTTCAATGAATAATTTCCACTCAAATTCGTTCTAAAGTGCAAAATGTTAGAAAAAATCTAGTAATGCAATAATTATTTCCACCACTGTATGAAGGGTTTTGAATTGCCTCATTACGGTCGCGAGAATCCAGTAGACTGTTCCTGTTCTTCCTGTTCTTTTCCAGCTACTTCCTGTTCTTTTGTGGAAAGTTTCCTCAAAGTCAGACAAATGTCGTTATACACCCCCTAAAATAACTTCTTTTATGATGAATTCATCATGTATGGCTTATCACATTGAACCCCGTGACTAAACGTCAATTTGTATTGCCAGCCCTCTATACATTCATGTGTAACGCCCACTTGTGGGCTGCGCGGTCTTGTAAAGGAAAAATCTTTCCATGACCACCTGTGGACTATGTTTAAATAATTATTTAAATAAAAACATTTTTTTAACTTACCACATTTTTAAAAAAGACTTAAAAGTATAAAATAATTTCACCTAGCCCATACAGAAAATAAAAAATGTGGGGCGCATGCAATAGATAATTAATTGATGCATGAATAGTTCACAGTTCATACCTAAGTCACTAACAATAGCGTCCCACAATTTTATAAATCACAATTCCTCGGAAATTTATGAAAGCTCTTCAGATCCTGCATGCGCCACCTGCCACTTAGTTCAAGTTCAAGAAAGTGTATGTTCTTGAATACAAGAAACCCAAGGATCAACGAGAACAAGTCTTGAGATTTGAGGACAATCAAGCAATTGGACTTTGTTCAAACGCATTTGAGCAATAAGCAAATCGTCCAAGACAACAAGATCAGGGTTATTATTTCCCAAATATGTATGTACCTACTTATATTAAGGATAAATTGCTAGTAACTTAGGTGAGAACTGTGAACAACTATTCATGCATCAATTAATTATCTATTGCATCGCGTTTTTCGTTTTCTGTATGGGGCTAGGAGAAATTATTTTATACTTTTTAGTCCATTTTAGAAAAGTGGTAAATTAAATAAATATTTTTATTTAAATAATTATTTTCTGCTTTTTAGTGTGCAACATTTTAAATATATGATTATTGATGATGCTTCAAGTCCTAGTTTCGAATTATGTCCATCTCCTTCATTGCATCTTTTTCATGAACTGTTATTCAAAAGCATACACAATTCCTAATAGCTTTTCTTTGCACTTGATATCGGATGACACAATTCTCTAACGACGTGAGCGAAACTGGGATTTTTCTGCTCTTCGACGTAATTTGCTTCGAAATACTATTCTGGCCTTTCTACGTATACTGACAAGTCGTTTTCTTCTGGTAATCCACAAGCATGCCAATGCAAGCACCCGCTGTCACGAACATCGTTCCTGGATTTTTGCGATATTTTGTCCTTCGCCAATTGTTATATATCGTACTTACTCCATAAAAATACCTTTTGCTGAATAAATACACCACGGTTACGAAGCACATTTTATTTCCGCCTTTTCAACAAGAATGATATTTCCGGCCTTCATTATTATTCCATAACATTATTTTCTAGCCCCAATATATCATAAAGTCGCAGGCAGCGCTGTGCTTTGCTTGCATCCTAATTTGGACCATCACTGCTAGATAGCGCTGTTTATTTAATATTTATTAATAATTAATTGAGCTAAAACTATACTGTATTGTTTCCAGATCCAAAGGTGTGTGCAAAATTTCAGCATGATCAGATATCGGGAAGACAGTTTAAAACCAATTGCAAACTTTGTACCGAGACAAACAGACACTGGACAAACAGACGTACAAGAAAGCGACCTAATAACAATGTAGCAAAATGATACTTATTTATGGATAATTACTTATTTTATTATTTTTAAATAGTACTAGATTGTGCAAGGCATTTACTACTGAGTTCTTAAATAAAATTAGTTTAAGATGTATGGCACTTCACCCTTTTTTAATTCTGGTATTCTAATTTGTCATCAAATGCTCGACCCTCAGTGGGCTAGTAATTTTAGGGACTGCAGGTTGCGGAAAGGTATTGATTTTATTAAATATTACCATACACACTGAGCAACGCGGGCCGATAAAATCATCCTAATGTTGCCCACCTGTGGGCTGTGCGGACTTGTAGAACCATGTCAGTGTTGCCCACCTATGAACTGCGTGGGGGTCAACGCGTTAAAAGGAAACTAAAGACACAATCGAACCAACTAATTCTGATTAACACCAAAAAGCATTCACATTAGAAGTCATTTTACCCTAAGATCAAATCAAAGTTTATTTTTATTAATTGGGTATCGAGTGTTTAGTCGTGTTATCAACTGTAGCTATAATAAGATTATATTATGATTTTGTTTGTTTCGTTCTGCAGAGGGCAAGGATGCAACCAAACACGACTTCAAACCGGAGTGGGTGGTTTTCTGGACCAAACGCATGAAGGAGTTGTTCGAATTAGAATTGGACGAAAAGAAGAAGGAAATCTGCAGGAAGCTCAATATACCCGGAACTCCCCCCAGGTATTTAATTCACTTTGACTTTCTCTCAAACAATCAATCATATTGAAAATGTAGAATACACCAAATGGTATTCTAAAAGTTTCAAACTTTCGTTGTTATTTGACATTTTAATGAAAAAAAAAACAGATTCTTACCGCATAGCACTAAACGATAGTTTTTCGTGACGTTTTGGCAAAGTTACATTTGCCGTCTTTACAGGGACATAAATATAACTTTGTCAGGAAAAACTATTGTCTAGTTCCAAGCGGTAAAAATCTGTTTTCATTCAATTAAGATATTCTAAAAACTTTGTTTCCCCATCAATCTATGGCTTGCTTTAGGGTCAAATGTAGTAGTGCTAATCCTCTTTTTTTACAAAATAGAGGAAGATAGCATAGACTTAATTAACTGGCTGTTTATTTTATCTTGAATTGTTATCAATTTGTCTAGATGTGATGGCCCCTCAGTGGATTCAATATATTAATATATCCAGACAATATTAAGCTATTTCGACACTTAAAAACCCATA
Source organism: Micropterix facetella (assembly GCA_027564375.1). Classification (NCBI taxonomy): domain Eukaryota; kingdom Metazoa; phylum Arthropoda; class Insecta; order Lepidoptera; family Micropterigidae; genus Micropterix; species Micropterix facetella. Next base: position 8,033 of record JAOPUG010159230.1, on the reverse strand, counting down.
ATTACCCTGATTACTGCAGATGACACTGGTGCACTAGAAGTGTGGGTCCATGATAACAGCCTTGAATTTAACATCAATGTTGTACTCTCAAGCCCTTATCCCTTCACCTAGGCCTTTGCTCACTCGAGCAGTTGGAAAGTGTCAAAGCTACAGGCAAACCCGCCACCTTAAGATGTTTCAACTAACTTTTATCATTATATCATTCCGAGATGAACGCAGAGACTTTGCAGACAATACAATCCATTTCTCCAATTCTGCCACTGCCTATTAACACCAAAAAGCATTCACATTAGAAGTCATTCTACCACATTAGAAGAAGAAGCATTCACATTAGAAGTCACTAGCCCTTACGGTAAGGCATTGAGCAAAAACACCGAGTCCTCACCCCCTGATTATCAGATTTGGATGGATTTATCCATCCTTCCGTCTGGTCACGTTTGACGTATCATGCGCCCATTCCGTTAATCGGAAATATCGCGGATTCGAGGCGTCCTTTACTCGGCATGTATCACCCGAGATTGGGTGGCCAACAGATTGTTTCTAAAGCTGCATTTACATGCTCGTGCGAGGCTAGGCGGGCTAGCGAGAGGATCACGAATATGTAAACGGTAAGCTTGTCTAGTCATGCCTCGTGCACTTGCTCGCTCGCGGCGCTCGCTTCGGGAGCGATTTTTTGACACGAGTCAAAGGTATTTATGTTGAGACGCGAACGCAGTATTTACACGCGCGCTCTAGCTCAGTTGTATGAGCTAGAACCGGGCTCCCAGATTGAACGGTTGTGGGCTTTCGCTGCTCTATCAGCATTTCCCTGTCACATAATTATATAAACTTAATAAGCATAGCGCTGATGCCGCTGCAATTTCTACATCTTTCAACTTTACTGGTTGAGACACGAGTATGAGCGAGATGCGCATGTGTACGGTAGTTTGTGTCCGACACTCGTAGTACTCTCGCATAGGAATCAGACACCCCCAACTATTCGTTGTTTAGCAAGGCCGGCAAAGAGCGTTCAGCATCATCGGTGTTTGTAGGACCACATTTACATTTAGCATACCAATCAATAATATTTGGTCTCCATGGTGCAGATTCTCCATAACGATTATCAAGTCACTGTTTGGCTTCAACAGTATTATTCCCCATCAAAAAACAATGTTTAATCAACACCCAAATTTCTTTTTATCCATTGTTTTAAAAATTGCAAAACTGGGGTCACTAGAACCACTGTAACGTCTAAACTAATTGTTAGAATGTCATGAAATTTCGACACGTATCGTTTGAGGTTGGTACTATCCAGAAATCTTGGGTCTGTCAACAGTGTTGCCATATATTGGTCAGACCGGAGGTTTATTGAGTGATGTGTTGAGCCAGCATTCCTCACTATGTATGCAAAATGTTAGAAGTTTCTTGTTTTTTAAGAAATACTCTTCCGGCTTTACACCAGCAAAAGGCAAAACTATTTTCTTTAGCAAATTTCTAGAGATTGCGCGGATATATTTAGTGCATTATAAATCTTAATATAATTAATTCATTATTTGCCTACTTCTGTATTGGTACTTTTAAGATTTGTGGATTTACCTACATTTACGTTTCGCACTGATTTCAAATGGGGTTTGAATTAAAATAAATCCCTCTGAAACCCATCTTGGGAAGAGGCAGCTTTTTCAATACAGCAGGTTTTTCAATACTGGCTGGAAACGGGATGCTGACTAAAATAATAGGAATCCTGAGATTGAGATCAGTCATGGAACAATGCAGTGGTGTCCACGGTAGCGGCATTTCAAGAGCGGTATGGAAGGCAATAAAAAATCCCCACATTCATTTTCCTAACCGCACCATAGCTCCGAGCAGCCCAGGTATGAATGATATCAACAATCGGCTTGTTTTCTTTGCGGCAGGCTATCATCCGAGAGATCAGTCCATAATTCTCCTGAGAAACACGGATCGAGACCGCGTGAAACGCATCGCAGCCGATCACCACTTGCCAGAAATTCACCGTATTCACGCTCACCCACCCAGCATAGATCTTCTTCCAGGCCCCAGGACAGATCTTCTTCCAAGCCGCAGGACAGATCTTCTTCCAGGCCGCAGGACAAATCTTCTTCCAGGCCGCAGGACAGATCTTCCAGGGCGCAGGAACAACAACCATTTTTGCATGCGCGAAACTCTTCGCCCCCCAAGACTGAGCCCCCCAAGTGAGTACCGCGAACTTATTCGCTGAACAATTTCGCTGCTCAGCCAAGTTTATAAATTGTTATCGCAATGATGAGACTAATGTGTCAGTTCCATTGATTTATAATTCTTTTAGGTTGCTCAAAGGACAATGAGAAAAAATCTAAGGAAGCTAGTCCCACCTCCAGTAGAAATGTGTTATATACCATTAGAATGGTTTTTTAGGTAGAATAATAACTTAACACGTTCTCTGCCGTAGTGTAAATGAGAAAAATTGTTAAAAAAAAATTGGTGACAATGGATGCGTCGCTAGGTCAAAACAAACTATGGCATCAGTTAGGGCTCCATCAGCAGCAGGGTTCTGTAGATATTTAAAAAAAACCTTGCGATGGCACAGGCGACCTATGCGGCGCTGTAACTTGGAAAAGTGAATATTTCTTATCAGGCCACCGGATAGGTCGCACGATTTTTAATAATAAATAAATACTAATAGTTATGGTATAGTTTGTTTTTTCTTCATTCGTTCACAGTTTACTTTATATTTTCACAATTTCATGAGTAGTCAAAAACCATGTTGCTCTATGACGCCTGTCACCTGTTTCAAAGAAATGTACACTAACAATAAACCCGTCCTACGGCTCACCGATCTGTTTTGAAATCAGGCCTGCTCTAAGGTTTCCGATGGCCTACGTAGCGGCTCGTTACACAACAGGGTCTGGTCACCGGTGACCTACCTTGCAGAGAATGTGTTAATGGCTTATCTGAATTATGAGTATATTTGGAGTTATAGCTTCCTAAATTATTTTATTATGTTCAACTTTTGGATATTCAATATTGTTTCTCAGTAACAAAGACCTAAATGGAAAAAAGTTGTAGATAATTTTACCTCAGTTTTAATGTAGAATAATTTAATGTAAAAGAAAATATAATGTCCATAAACCACTCACCTCTATTATGCTAGTATGCTGGACTGGCTATAAATAATATCCTAATGAGGCAATTAGATTTTTGTCATTTTGGAACTGTTAGCAGTAGTGAGCGTCCACTGAACTAATAATCATAATCATTTTTATTTTTCTAATAGACTAGATAGATATCTACAACAATCGTATAGGGTAGTTCAGATAATCTGATGAAATCTTCAAAAAACTCACATGTAAGGAACATAACTACTTACTTAATTGTATAATTATGTCATATTTCATAAGAAATAATATGCCTCCTTATAACGATTAACCTATTTTCATTTTACTACTCTTAAATTTCGAGCAATTAACACCTACAGTGTTATAAATCATCCACGAATACAGGTTGAGTCTCATTTTGTATTATCGAGACATTATATTTGAGATTGCAATATTAAACAATGCCCAAATTGAAATGTCCAATAAAACATAATATATTAAATGACATGAACAAAACAAAGGTTTGAAAGAAATAGCCTTCAAACGGAAACTTTAAAAGGCAATAGATAAATGTCAAATAGATAACATAGCAGAACAAAATACTCGCAATAAGGACAAATTAATACACAAACAAAAACGCCATTTTTAAAAACTCAACAAAAAACAATATAAAATGTTTTTTTTAAATAATCCGCTAATTAAAATTCCAACAAATATAAAGTGGAAACAATAATATTTCAAAATCTACGCAACAGCTAAACAAAAGTCAAAAGCGTATAGAAAATATTCATCAATATTGTAAAGAGCATGAATGGAAAGTTTGACTTTGAGATTTTTTTCCAAAACAATTTTATGCATCTTTCTTGTGGATTCCAGGAATGCCCTAAATAAATTAAAGTGAATATACAAAAATGATTTTTAGAATAATGTAAGTCGGACCTTAGGGAGAGTTATATATCCTTAAAGATCTAAAACCGCGATTTCCGCATCTCAAATTCTATGGCTTCGAAGGGGTAGTGAATGGGTGGTAAGGAGTACGCTCACTTGTGGCAAGACAGCTGTCCAAAACCTACCACAGCGGTCGTTATTCCGGAGTCCACGGCTCACCCCCCAGAAGTGTAAGTAAGTAAGTACAAACGGTGCTGCCATGGAATTCACCGACCAAGGTCGGGCTCATCATAATACTATTTTTTTACACTTCTGGGGGGTGAGCGGTGGTCTCCGGACTAACGACCGACTAACTAACTAATACTAACGACTAACAATAGTATTATGATGGACCCGACCTTGGTCGGTGAATTACATGGCAGCTCCGTTTGTACTTACTTACGATGGCTAGTATAATAGTCATGGCAATCTGCATTTGTTTTCCACTCGCCTTCTTTTTTTTAGCATATAATAGGCACCTTAATATATATTCTGATATGGGATTCCTAATTTTTAATTTTTGAAATAGTGGTGCACAGTGCATCCACGTCGTACCCTCAAAATTGTACGAACTGCTTTTGCAGTCCGACCACTCTTTGGCATTCTATTGCACTTCAGATTATAATCCCATAGCTTAATCTTTGCATGAAAACATGCATGATGAGCATTTAGGCCAGAGTTTTTTTAAGGGTATAAGTTTGTTGCGGCCATGTTTTATATACATTATCAATATGTAATGTTCATTTTAGCTTTTTGTTGATGGTAATGCCGAGGAACTTGGTTTTATTTATTTACTGAAGACAGAGTTTTGCCACAAATTGCAAAATTTATATATTTTGCTTTCTCCCTTGTCGCAAAGTTTATGGTAACAGTTTTGATGAATGTAGCACAAGTTTGTTAGCATTAAACGATTCATTAGCTAGATTTAAGGCGTCGTTCACCGCACTAAACATATTTATAATATTTTTGTTTTTCATTACAAAGCTGGTATCATCGGCGTACAGCAAGTTTTTGGTGGAAGACGGTATATTATCACATATAATATTCATAATATAATAAAGAGAAGCGGCCCTAATATGGATCCCTGGGGAACACCTCGTATGATTTCTAAAGGGGTTGAAAGTGTGCCCTGAATATCAACGATATGTTTTCTGCCTGTTCAATATAATCTTAGATGCCATTTGCCATTCCACGTATTCCAAGTTTTCTCAGAAGGATATTATACTTCCTAAGTGAATATCAAGTCAGGACTAAAGCAAAAAAAAAAATTTTTTTCTACTGGGCCTAAGCCTAGTAAAAATACTAACGATATACTGGCAGACATTTTGAAAGTTTTGTAGTGTAATTTAAGACGTGTTTAAATATTTTTTTACAGTTTTATGTTTGGTAGCTTAGTTTTTTGCATTTTATTTCTTATTTTACAATGCTCCAAAACTTTATCTCAGTTTTTTTCGGAAATGTTCAGTTATCCCAAAAATCAGTTATCCGAACATCCCCAAAATCCAGTTGTTTCGAATAATCAACGCTCTACTGCACATGTTTCATGTTTTGATACACAGTTTTGTGTAAAGTTACTTGGAAACATTATGTAAATTTGATATTGTAAATGTAAATGTGATAATGTCCATAGATAAGGTAAATTTATTTCTGTATAAAAACTCAGCCTTAATACATGAAGCTTGTATTATTCTCATATATGTCGCCAAATACAAAAATTTACAAGATAATTATTGATTGCTAAGTTAGAATATAAATTAAGGCTTGTAGTTCTGTAATCAAGGGGATACCTAAACTAATTAGCAAAAAAAATTACTTGTGTCCTAGGTATCTGTTTATAGGCAAATTTATTCCGTACAATCAGTCTAGTAAGGTACAGCCAGTCCAGTGTACTAGTATAATAGAGGTCAATGTCAAAAATAAAATAAAGTTGAGATTTTTTTTACTTTCTTCTTTAGTTTTATGTACAGAATTAACCCATGAACTAAAAGATTTTAGGTCCATGAATAAATGTATATATCAATTTTATTCAAAATCCTTTGGCCTTAGGCCTTTGATCATATTGATATTTACAAAAAAAATAGGTTGTTGAATATTTAATTCCTCTATAGTTCTACATTAAAAACTGGATTAATAATCATCTAAAACTTTTTTTTCATTTAGGTCGTTGTTACTGAGAGAAAAATACTGTACGAAAATTGAACATAAAAAAATACTTTAGAAAACTATAATTTGAAATATGGTGATAATTCAGAGGAGCTGCTATAATACGACATGTTTCCTTTAAAAAGACCTTTCTAACGGAGGGTGGTACCAAATTGCCCTTTGTCTTTCACTGTGCAAAAGGACGCAAGTCACATCCCCAAAAGTTGATTAAAATATATTAATGTCCAGACATGAATAGCAATCTCACTGTCTCAGTGTACATCTAAATAAAAAAATAAACAATAAGAGATTACTCTAAATGTAAAACTGAGTTGAAAATCATGCCACTTTTTTTTTATTTAGGCGTTTGTCACTGAGAAAAAAAATACTGAATATCCGAAAGTTGAACTAAAATTCTTAGTAACAATCAATCAATCAGAGAGTGCCATGACAACTTACACTTTTTCCTTTTTTTATGGCTGTTGGGAAAACAAATTAGCACTCTTGATTTGACAATCGGGTTGTTTCGGCTATCATCGTCTCGGCTACTAAATGGTGTATTATTTCTCGCCCCAGGCGCGATGCGGCATGGGAATCGTGGGATGACGACGACAGCATCAAGTCTGTTTCTCCGACTGTTAGAGACCTTGATAGAGACCGAAAAGAAGATCAAATGAAGAAAGAGAAGGATAAAGAGAAGATGTGGAAGGAGGAAGAAGTAAGTAGCTTGTAATGAATTTCGTGAATATAACCTTTAAAACTTTCATGGTTATTTGACATTTTAATTGAAAAAAAAGAAAATAATTCCTACAGGGTGGAATTAGTATAGTTTTACTCAATGTTTCGACAAAGTTTTATTTGACGTTTTCTTTTCCCCCTGAAGAGCAGTAATACTCAATGTTTCGACAAAGTTTTATTTGCTGTTTTCTTTTCCCCCTGAAGAGCAGTAAAGCTCTAAGCTGTAAAGCTAATATTTTTATAGTGAGAATTTATCATGTTTAGATATGTAGCTGGCAAATGTTTTCTTTTATAGGTATTATATATTACATATACATTAGGTTTTATAAATAAAACAACATCCATCATGAAGAATTAAAATATATAGAGTTTTATTCAACTAACTGGGTAAAATTTTGAAGTAAGTTAGTAACACAGGCATATGTTTGATATTGTTTCATTTTCCAAAATTACAAGAAATTCTTCTCACTTCATTGAAGTGTTAATTCGGTGATGATCAATTTTTTTAATAGACATTACAGTGCCAGAATGGCACTGGTCTGGGGTATGGCAATACGACTATGAGCGATGTGAACCTAAAAAAGTCCTTGCGAGATTATGACAGAATGACTGGTTGGCCTTCAATGCCAGAATGTCTGGACAACAGATGAGAACTTTTGTAATCCTTCTCCAATGCTGAGGAAGATAATGTTGCATGACTGGACACGAGAAACGGTGAAATTTTATTTAAATGCCTTCCAGCATACACTTCCAGACTTCCACGAAAAGTTTCTTCCTGAAATCAGCCAGAATGGCACTGTTATTTGGTATGGCAGTACAAGCATGAGTGATGTGAACCTAAAAAGTCCTTCTTGCGAGATTACGACAGCAACAGTATGGCTCTATGCTGTTGGCCTTCAATGCCAACAGTATGGCTCCATGCTGTTGGCCTTTAATGCCAAAATGTCTGGACAACAGAAAAGGACTTTTGTAATGCTTCTCCAATGCTGTGGAAGATAATGTTGTATGACTGAACACGAGAGATGGTGAAATTTTATTTAAATGCCTTCCAGCATACACTTCCAGACCCCAGTATCCTCGCTCGTTGGAGCTATTCAGAGGATAGTTCATGTCCTCTTTGTAGCAATACCCCTTGCACAGCTAGACATATTT
>JAOPUG010159220.1:0-11073 GCA_027564375.1 Micropterix facetella | reverse complement strand
AAATTTCTGCAGCCTTTATAATATAATCTGCCATTATCTTTTCTTTGTCATCACTGAAAACCTTGTTCCAGGCTCTATATCCCATCATCACCGAAGTATTTCCACCCTCTTGCAATACGGCTTGCCTTTTCTTTTTGTATCTAGTTAAAGACACATGGCACAACATATATTTTCTTGCAGCTGCTCGAATAGACGGTAAAGTTCCATTATTAACTTCCTCATATGCCTGTTCGTAGATTGAAACATCTTTTGTGCCCCTATCGGTGATTCGTATCTTCGTGCGAGGCATTCTGGAATAAAAATGAGATAATTATGGTCGTAAATGACATATATTACATTTCATATGTTTGTAAATCAAATGGTCATGGCCCGGGGCCGGTTGTAACATGTTACAACCGACCCCGGGCTACAATGTTACAATGGTCCCCGACCACGTTTTATATGTTGGTCTTTCGAAAATATATATAAAAACGCGATAAATAGACAAGTGTCCTACATTATACTACGCACAAATATGTAATCTTCAACATCAACGTAATAAAAAGTACTCGCATACTATGAGAATATTTTGATCTCGATTTTAACACACGACGAAAAAGTTACTTTAGTGCAGCGAAAACACACTCCCGTGAAGACACACGTCCGCAGTTCACCGAGCCGGCGGGGTTGCTGATGAAAGGCGGATGATCGTTTTGCCTAGCCAATGCACCGATATACTCGTACGTACATATTATAGTTACCTAGATATAAGCGTTGTTACTTTCGCCCCCTGTTACTTTCGACCCCGGTCTACCCTATTAATTGAGGGTATCTGTCTTTTTTGTCTTGTATCATATGTGTGCCCTTGTAGTTATGTCTTTTTAGTAACGTTCCACAACCAATAGGCTGTATACTTGGTGTACGTTTAATACATTGAAGCCTCTGTAAAGATGGTCTGATGGGAGCGATACAATTTTTATTAAGTACCCTTAGCAAATCTTTTTGAGCTTTGATCATAGATCGAGAATTGATCTGACCATGCCTCTCAAGCCGATATATCCTTAATATGTGATTAGTGTATGTTCCTAAAACGCGTAGTAGAGAATCCTCATTAAGTAATACAGTGAGAGAAAAACTTTCAGAATTTTTTTTTGTAAAAATAATTTCAAAATTTGAAAATGAAACCTTTGTCTATAGAATAAAATTTATTTCATCGAACTGCCATTTGTGTTTACATTGTGATGGATTTAACTCGTGAAAATTTTGCTGTATAATTTCCTACGATTTCATGTGTAATTTAGCATCTTAGCAGAGCCCCGCTCGGCTTCAAACTCCTTTTAGCAATGAATCACAATAGAACAATTAATAACTAGTTTGCAAAATTCAAACACGGTAGTGTCAGCCTCACTGACGAATTTCGTTAAGATTCGTCCACCGCTGTCAATAATAAAAACATCGATGCCTTGCGCCATATGATCGAAACAGCTACTATGAGATAAGATCATCCTTAGGCATAGGCATTAGTCTTACAAAAAAAGTCTTACAACCAATCTTACAAAAAAATTTGGTTGTGAGAAAGCTGCGCTCTCATTGGATCCCACGAAATTTGACTGAGGCTCCGAAAACGGGACCCGTCACTTGTTGCAATGGTATGCTCACCATATTTAACCAAGGGACGCAAAATTTGGTGTGGAACAGGTGTCGAAGTATGGATTTACAGCTACGACCCCGAAACAATACAGCAATCAACCATTTGGGTATTTTACGTTGAGCGTGCCAAGAGCCGCGAGCGGATGGATGCTACTTTTTTAGGAAAACTGGACACGTGGCTACTGTTGCTTTAGAGAATCATTTTACCTTGAATGCTGGACGAACTCCGTAAAAGCAACCGTAAACGCTGCATTATCTTGCACGATGACATCATCTCACACGGCTAGACAAATGAAATTTGAATGCGAAAAACGTAGAACTCATGAGCCATCCTTCATACAGTCCCGACTTGGTACCTTGTAACTTCTTCTTGTTGCCAAAAAATAAGAACCAATTACGCTTTAAAAGATTTTCATCGCCAGTAGAGCTGTCGAAGTATATGAAAAAACTGGTTTCCGGGGTTACTACGGAGGAGTGAAACAAATGTCATGACAATTGGTGTATACTGATGAAAAAGTATATTAACGCTCTCGGTGACTTTTTTGACAAACAATAAATTGATTATTATGTAGCTATTCATTGAAATATTTTATTATTTAATCCGGCAGCTCTCAGTGTGGCCCTCGCTATATGATATTCCTCGATTAAATCGGAAAGATACGTATGCCTAGTCTATTGGTCGATTAGATATAACACAAGTCTACGCAATCATATGACTGTAATATCATTGTCTGGTCTGGACATGATCTCAAGTCGAAATGCCATTACCATTGACATGTACGAGCCGTTTACCAGTGGTACTAAAAGAATAGTGTATTATCCGTACTTTAAATACATTGCAATTCAACTGTTACGTACTTCCGCTACAAGACACAGCTGAGGGCTGGCAGTCGACGTATTCATGTCAACGAAAATGTTACAAATTCTATATACGAATGTTTATCGTGCGTTAATGGATGGCGAGCTCATCTAGTTAGTATCAATGTTAGAAATATTCCAAAATGTCCTATGAAGGTGAATGTTTTTGGAGGGACTAGTAATGAATGGATCATTTCACAGTTTGCATGGTTACACGGTATTAGAGTACTGGTACTACATACATACTTGCATAAATCAATCGAGGGGATTGCCTGGCGAGTTTTAGTTATATCAATGGGGCTATACACTGCTTTCACGGTTTTAACGGTGATACAACATTGCGGTTAAAATAGAAATAATCGGTATCATGGTATTCAAAAGTATCGGTAGAACGCACCTCACATCACAGTTTTATTACAATAATGTTACTTAAAGGGACTCAATTTAGTGCAGAGGTGCAATGTGCATGATACTGCCAGACTTGTAAAGTCGGCAATGACGTTTTACATGCCAGAAATGGTCATACACTATTATGCCCCATTACATTAACGAGCATGGTGACAAGTCTGGTCGGTGTCGTGTCTTTGTTTGGTCATTATTTTAACCAGGAAGATCATTATTTAAGGAGCTAACGTCTTTGTTTTTCTTCTCGGTGTATATTCTTTAGATTTTTTAATAGATGTAACCATTTCCTAGTACGTTTCCAAGGTGTTGGTCGATAATTACACTTAAATATTTTATTCGCGCTGCCCTTTCTGGAGTTATTACTAAACTATTTAATAACACTGCCCTTTCTAGACAATTTATTTGTCGGAATTGGGAGTAAATGAGAATCAACAAAGTAAAATTCCCTTATATTTTTTTGTTTAATGCCTTAAATAGATTGCTAAAATAATAATAATTCCGCATGCATATGTTACTAAAATGTTAATATAACAATTATATTCGTTCAATATATCCCTGAAGGATTTACCTAAATGTCACAACTTTACAACCTACAATATTATTTATAATCAAAGTTGTTTCGAAATTCATCTACGACTCGTAAAGCATATTGGGTAACTAGAGACTATAAAACGACCAAAAAATTTGGAAGAATCAAGCAATCGAGACATTGAAATGTTCACAAACATGATAAGAGTAGTTGCAGCTACTTACCTAAAAAGTTTAATTTATCACTAAAGTAATTCGGATAGAAGCAAAATTGCAAAATCATAACGAGAGGCGACAGGCGGCGCGTTGAAATAATTCGGTCGATATTTTAATATTCATCGATGACGTTAAATATTCATGAAGGGGGAAATCGAGTTTTTCCGGATTTTCAGCGCTTGATTTGAGGCCGAAAATCGGCGATTATCAAAAAACGGAAATAATTTGAGACCACGTTAATTCTGAAGACGGAAAATCAATAAGTCTTATGTAATATGCTAATGCAATTTCCGGGACAAGAATAATATAATACTATGTTATTATTTAACTTTCTATAGTAACGATTAAATGTAGGGGGATAAGTAAGTATTGCAAGCGTCCAATAACCAAGAAAAATTATGACATATATGCCTAAGATACGCATTTGGCTTTCATAAATTTTATCATATTATGAGTACCATGCAATATAAGTAAGCCCGCGTATAAGGAAAAGTATATACCACGCCGTAAAAGAAGAATAAAGCCATGGATTGCCACAAGACTATTTAGGAAAATAGCATAAAATATAGAGATAAGCTTCAATTGCAAGTCTACAGATATCCCCAAGATCCTATATTAAAACATACATATATTAAATATCAAAATGTGTGTAAGAATATAATAAATAAGACCGAAGAAATATACTACAGAAAGGAATTCTCGTCAAATGCAAGGAACCCGAGAAAAACATAGAGTTTAATTTATGAACTGACCAATCGAAAGCCGCCAATATCATCAGGCCTGAAAGAGATTATTATTAAACGAGAAAAATCATTGTAAATTGTGAAACCATTAAAGATACTTCTAACCATTTTAATAACTTCTTCTTAGATACAAGACCTAGCTTGCCTAAAAAAACGCTAGAAACTTTGAATTTTATGGAGACATAATTATCGCACATCCTTGTCGGTATAAATACTGTATCCCAAACGATCTTCCTGTAATGAGTAGGCTGAAGATTAAGAGAATCATCACCGGCTTAAAACATAAACTTCAACAGCAGCGACGGTATTTCCCCCAAAATATTAAAAGGATGTTGCGATAGTCTCTTAATTCCTATAACATTTATTATTTATTTGAGTTTATCAAGTGGAATATTTCCTTAGTACCTTAAAGCAGCTGTAATTACCCCAACTTTTAAAAGCGGAACATTATACGATGGTGACTGTTACCATTCTATTAGCTTACCAAATACACTGTCTGAAGTAATTGAGCTAGACGTAAAATAGATATTAACGGCGGTCTTAAATAAACATAATGTGCTATCCCCTACACAATATAGCTTACGGCCTTGTAGATCTACACAAGACGCTATTGTCTTCTTTTTCTTTGGGTGCCATCTTCTATCGGAGGTCGTCTATTGTCATGGCCACTTGGACCCGGGATTTTGCGGCTCGGAAAAGTTCAATAGTACTCATTTTATAGCTCTAGGCAAGATTTTGGAGCCAGTATGTCTTGCTCCGGCCATGTGCTCGGCGGCCTTCTATTTTTCCTTGTAAGATTAGTTGGAGAAAGTTGTATTTATCGCTTCTCATTATGTGACCCAGGTACTGCAGCTTCCTTCTCTTAATGGTGTTAATTAGTTCCAATCTTTTGTGCATCCTCTGCAATACCGTCTCATTTCTGACTTTGTCCGACCAAGATATTTTCAAAATTCTTCGATATACCCACATTTCGAAAACTTCTAGCCGCTTACTCGTGGCTTTGGTAAGTATCCATGCGTCTACTCCGTAAAGTAAGGTTTAAAATATGTAGCAACGCACTAAACGGCATCTGGTGGAAATGTTTAGACTTCGGTTAAAAAGCAGATGGCCCATCCTGACAAAAGCAGCTCTAGCTTGTTCTATACGATATTTTACCTCTATACTGTGATCATCTTGTTCGTTCACCATACAGCCAAGGTATTTATAGGAACGAACTATCTCACGCGCTTGGTCGTTAGCGCTGAGAACAGCAGAAGTCTGTGTAGTACGGCCTACGATCATGTACTTGGTCTTCTTGATATTAATATTCAAGCCGTTGTGTGCACTGATCGATTGGACACGATTAAATAGCCATTGCAGGTTTTGTATCGAGCTGGCAACAAGGATTATGTCATCGGCGTAATGGATGTTGTTGATGGATCTCCCGTGTACAACGATCCCTTTTCCAAGGGCCTGCTTGAAAATTTCTCGGCGTAAACGTTGAATAACAACGGCGACAATATGCACCTTACCGCATTCCCCGAAGTATCTCTACAACAGCTGTGATCTCGTTTTCTATGCGTACATTCGTTGTCCGGTGCCAGTAGAGGTTTCTAATGAAGGAGATTTCTTTAAAATCGAGGCCAATTCTCTCTAGGATTTGGACGAGTTTATCTTGTTTCACGCGGTCAAAATCTTTTTCGTAATCGATCAATGTAAGCGCATTGATCCATATTCCAACACCGTTGCATTAGGACCTGGTATCCAAATAATGCGTCGCGTGTTCCATAACCATTTCTGAAACCAAACTGTGTTTCTAAAGTATATTCTTCACATTTTCGGTAAATTCTTTTATGAATGACCGGCAGAAAAACTTTCAGGACGTAGCTCATCAGAGATAAAGTACGGTACTCGTTACAACATTTTGCTGTGCTGGTTTTTGGCAGAAATTATTGTATTTGCCTACCTTTAATATGCTGGCCAATATTACCATAATGCAAACGAAGTTAATATTAATGCGACGCCAAAGTCACCAATACAGCGACAAGCGGTATGGCATTTGCATTATGGCATCTCCAATAAGACTCCGAAAGTGAGCACGCCTTATTGCGGGAGTGCCTAGCAAAGCGGGCTCGGTTGCACTTTGCATGACTTTACTGATCACATTAGAAACACAAACATTACATTTAATTATGAGTAACGGTTAAATGTTAAAATTCCCATTGTATATATCAAGTATTATACATAAAATCATGTATCGTAGCGTAATTATTATTAATATTATTTATTACAACGTTTAGCACGTACCCGCAGAGCAAAACATTTTGATTGTATAGTGGTTTAATATGTATTAATATATAGAATATGCAGGAAAGATATTTAATTGAATTTAATATGTACAATATGCAGGAGAGATATTTAATTATTTTAATTTGACGTCCATCGATTGTCGAATTCCTGATGTCACGACAATGCTATCTACCGGCGGAGTCGATAACTAACTGGTAACTGGTATCGTATTCATATATTATGTTATATTACATATTTATTATACCATAATCTTATTTACTACTTATTATAACGTATTTAGGTATACCTATGTGTATTTATCATATTATTATATAAATACGATTAGATATATAAAACAAATGTCGCTATTATATCTTGTATTATTCATGTACATTTTATATATTGATTTATATTACTCGTATCAGTATTATAGCATTTTTTTTATTTTAATTAAATACATTTAATACTTCTAAAAACAAAATGTTTGTTATATCAATTCAGTTAGTTTAATATCAAAATTTATTTTTAGTCTAGTTATTTACTCTGACCCACTTAGATACGGGACAGTAGAGTCCTAGTTAGGTGAGCTTTGAATATTTACCACATTTGTGTGTATTTCAATTTTTCTGAGTTATTTATACCATCTATAACAATTTGGCAAAATGTACAAAATATACAAATAGTTCAAAAGTATTTTAAGAAAAAATAATATGCGCTATTTAACCTGCACTACTAACAAGGATGTATGGCTAAATTTAGATGCATATAAAGTTATTATTCTGGAACGTAAGTTCCTTTTCTTTTGTACTATTTCATTTGAATGTTTATGTAATGAAAAAATAAATAAATGTTTGAAATCATAGACAATTCAATTGTTTGCGGTTCGAAAACCACATATTGAAAATATTAACTAGGGATTTAGATTTCAACAGAAGTAATTTATTTATACAAAATGAAATAAAACTCCATAAATATTAAAAGAAAAAATCTAATTTGGGCTCTAAAGAATCAAAGGCATATCGTGACAAAAATCTAAATACGGCGCTCAAAGTCAACGAATTGCGTATACACATTGCTTTCAACTTCAAAGGGATGGATTGATGGACATTCTGTAGCTTCAAAATAATGTAACAAAATAATTGCGATTGATCGTCGAACATACTTGTGATTTAGTTAGAGGATTTTTATAATTAATACTTTACTCGTTTTTAAGACAAGTCTAAATCTGCTGACTACCATGATCAAATGATTTTTTATTATAATCACCTGTAATTATTTCTAGAGTCTCTACTGAAAATTTGTGGACTACTGAAATGCTGGTGCTAAAACATTCACGAATCACAATCAAGGATATATACAATGTATCCACTCACTCCGCTAAGATACTAATTGCGTTTTTAAAGACCTCAAAAGTGAGACTAAAGGACGCATCCCCCCATAGTGTCCCCATATCACCCACTGCGGGATAAACTTCGAGGTATACGGTTCATATCCCCAGAAGCTATGGTAGTAGCGTCCCGAGTAGCAATTGAGGAGACAACTAAAGATGACTGGGCCACTGCTTTTCCCAGTGTTTTCAAAGAGCAAAAAAGTGTAAAATAATCAGTGATAATAGTCTTCAAAACAGTAGATGCAATATAAATATTATAAGTGTTTTACTTTATCAGAATCCAAAAAATTTCAGTGTGGCCTAATTAGGTGAATACCATGCGACCCTTAAAAGTATCGTATAGGATGACAGAATAAGCCTTATGCAAGGAAGGGACATAGGGGAGCCAGGAGTAATAAGTAGGACAGAATTGCACGACATGGATCGGCTACCCCTCAATTGGTCCGAGATCAATAAAACCATTGGCATATGGATACATGACGACTGCACTGCGAGACATTACCTGGAAGTTGTTTTAAAGAGAGATGGAGGGGAACAAATCTAAGGCAAGCAAAACGTGCTTTTAGGGAACACACTCTCAGACTAACTAGATACTGCTTTTCTCTCCATGAACTATTTACCGAAACTGGTGGAGCTGCTAACAGGGCACTGCCTGCTCAACAAACAAATTCACACTCTTAGGATAGTGGAAGACCCCACATGCAGGGGCTGTAGAGCTGAAGAAGGTCAGCGGAACTTGCGGTGTGCACGCGTCCAGCGCTGGCTATCAGGAGAGTAAATAATGGACGCATATGATGTAGCTATGGCCGATATATGATGTAGCTTTGCATGTGGTCTCTCGAGTAGACTAGTTGCAGGATATGTAGATCGGTAAGGAGTTAAGCTACAATATCCCTTCACGATGGCATACGTACAGGTCTTCAAATGAAAAAAAATCTTCAATTTCTTTAATATGAAAAAAATATATTTTTAATCGCAAAGTTCCTCGTGGGCAAGCCTATACACGAAGACATCCAACCGGCTCAAGATATAATAATAGAGCTGAACCGATCACAGGAAAATAACAGTTATGAGCCCTGACAAATTGAATTATATAATTGGAACGAAGTTCTTTCACGCGGCTTTCGGGGAGTCGACTAGTAGAAATCGACCACTAACGAAAAATCGTTTATCAGGACCAGTGTGGCGGCCGCGACACTCGAAGTCGGCCTGGAGCCCAACCGGCATTTATTCACATTTATTGGAACGAAGTTCTTTAACGTGGCTTGCGGGGAGTCGACTTGTATAAATCGACCACTAACGAAAATGCGTTATGCAGGGCGCATTAGACGGCCTTACTACTCGATATATCAATTATGTAAACGTGTTTGTATTTGTAAAAGCGTAAGGAACTTCGTTCCTGACGTGGGTCCCCCGACCGCACACGTTTTTATATGATACTTATTGAAGTATAGTGAATTTTATTATTAAATAAAAGAAAAATGATGACTTAAAAGAAATACTCTCTTTGCAAATACTCTTTCTTTGAAAATACATATACTCAGAACTATTAATGCCAAATGAAATTGCTATATTTCTAACTTTACGCCGTATCTCTACCTTTTCAGGAACACCTTTGACAACATTCACTGAACCAAGTTGGTTGTTCATTAAATTGACACAAATGTTTACGTGCACTCCCACGTATCCCTTTTTGTATCGGGAATTAGGTACATCCTTTTTCATTAAAATGTTAATTCCGCTCAGGTAAATCTGTATTGTATTTCGTATTTCAGGCGATTTTGAGGGTTGCTGAGTTCTATTCAAATATTTAATTAAATCGCATGGATCGGTGCTTCAATTCTAATTAATATTTGTTTGACTCATTTATTTAATGTAGTTGTAGGGAGAATATATTTTACAAAAAAACTACATTGTCCAGCCATGGTATTAGGCCCATCGCGCATTTGAATTTTGATTTTAAATATTCAATATCCTTAAATATTTATATCATATTCATTTTTATGGATATTCAATGAAATATTTTATTACTTATGTAAACAATAAGAAAATTTCAGCTACTCTATAAAAAAAACAGATCGTACCGCATGGACTCGCCAAAATTACATTTGCCGTCTTCATGGTGAGAATGGTAGAAGTTTCACATCATTATTATTAAGACAGTTTCTCATTATTATTAGTATATCAAATCACAGTAACGGAGTTGTAGTTTATAATCTATATTATTAATTTTTATTCATTTTCTCCTATCAATTCGTCAAATCTGACATACAAAAACTGTCCATGCATGTAGGCGTTGAAAATAAAACAAAACTATAAAATACTCAAGACAATATAACCGATCCGAGAACTAACGTAAATGAGCACCATAGTAAATAATATTCTACAACAAAGTACTTCCTACCGTCGGGGTAAGCGATGAGTACTTGCTGTGTATTCGATTCGCACAATTCAAATAAAATATTGACTATAGTTATATTACTATGAGATTAAACAGTTACATATCGACACCAATATCCTTTTTCTAGTGTAAACAAAATTAATTTAACAATGAAAGAGTCATTCAACGGTAACGGATAACCAGAGTAAAATTAAATTTACGAAAAATATAAAATATAAAGAAAATCAAAATTACAATACGTTAATAGTGTTACTCCGAAGGAACAAACACTCTCTCAAAATATATCGAAATGGCCATGGTGAAATTTGTTGAATATACAACATAATTAAGAGGTATGACGTTAGTAAATTCGGTATAATTTCTTGCTAAATTAAGTTTAAATAATTCCGAGTTTCGAAGATTTCTATTTGTGACATTAAAAGACATTTTATCAATACAAGAGATATCAACTTTGTAATTTAACCTTTTGTATAGGAAATCTAAGTCTGCTACCTGGCGGCGTTTTTACAACGTGACAAATTTAATAGACAGTCTTTCCTCGTAGCCAGTTAGCTGATTTTTAAGTCCGCATTTGAATGACTGCATTTGCAGAAAATTTCTTTCGGATGATTCAATTCTATCGATACAATTTAAAA
>JAOPUG010159125.1:0-11092 GCA_027564375.1 Micropterix facetella | reverse complement strand
TACAAATAAAATAAAATAAAAATATAATAAATACAAGTAAAAATATTATGTAATAAAATAAAAATCTGAATTCACTCCAGTAAACATATATGTATATAATTAATATCGTCGGAGATGTGAGGGTGTGTATATTATGTGTGTATAAATGCGTTGCTATATTTGAAATGTCATGAGGATACATTCAGTTTCCGTTCCTCCTTTGCTAATCAACCACTGAATGAGGCATTTTTTAAGAACCACCTTTATCATTCCTGAAATATTAAAGTGATTTCCCAAAATATTCATTAATCTCGGAGCAAGGTAATGATAATGTTGTTGTCCAAACTATGTAGATCTCCTAGGCACTATATATTGTGGTACTTGCGGCGATCTTGTGTACTTAGCAGGTATCAACGTTTCTGATTGCGAGCGGTTGAAATTTAAAGCAGTTTTTAAACAATACAATTGCCTAATATCTAGTAATTTAGTTTCGAGAAATAAGTCATTAGAAGAATATATTGTAACAAAAATCGGTTTTTTTAGTGCATTCGCGCCATTATGCTCGCCGAGCAGTAATTTCGTGGTTTCCTATTTTCTTGGGTGCTATGGCATAATACGGACATTTTTACAAAAAATATTAATATATCGCTTCTTTCTGACATATAACCTTAATTTACTACTGTCACTTTTGGGATCAGTTAAAAAACTTCCCAATATTTTCTGTCTCAAAGTTGTCCTTTAATAAAGTGACCCTTCTGGCTGACTTCCCACCTTTAGCTCAGCGCTGATTGGCTCTTCGGGGTAACTGTACGTTGCTGGGGTCAGACACGGACTGGACTTGGGAAAGGTGTTATTTTTAGACATCTGGTCTGGAGAGGGCAATTGCCGTATTTTTTTTTATTATTTGTTGAGGGCCTTATTGGCGTCATATATGACGTAGTCTTTGCGCATTAACTTGCTGGTGGCACCTTTGCTAAATGTAATTTGGCTTTACTTCGGTATGATGTTTTCCCGCTGATGTTGCGGTGCATATAATTTGATGTGAGAAGATATTGCCCTTTCGGAGCCACAAGGGTATTTTGCGTACAAATTGACGCAACCACATGTATGGACTAACACACCTGTGGTAATGTGCCTGGCCTGAAGCCCAGTGGAATCGCGGCTTGCAATTTGGCACCGCAGCCAGAAATAGAGTGACACTTCAACCATACGTGTGTTTTGTCTGTGTAATGCGAAAGATCTTGCTCTAGGCCAGATCCAGTGAAAATTTTCTTATTTTTGTATCCCACGCGCCTGGGTTTTTCTTGTTTGCCGGGGGGTAAGGTTTTTTTTTCGGTGATAGTTTCCGTTTTCCTCTACAAAAAACGGTGGCGTCCTTCATAGTATTTTTTTTTTCAAATTCAGTTTCGTGCCGGCCGTGTTTTATTAATACACGGCCAATTTTATATAAAAATTCCCGGTTATACCATATTTCGAAGGAGAATTGTACTTTCGTTTCTAGCTTTCTATCATTATTGTCAGCGTCCTGCCCTATCTTTTAGACTTCTTCACGACATTATCTTCTCACGGCCTACAGCTTCGTTCGGGCTCTGGTAATCTTTCGAAAAAGCCCTTTCCTCAGAACGGACATTTTTCCTATCCTTTTAGAGTATATTTGCAAGGCTTTGAAATATTATCCTTGTTAACATAGTGGACTAACTTTCTCCAGAATCATTTAAAGCTCAGCATAAACAATACAACCTATCCCAAATGTAGATAATCAGTTCGTTCCTTGTTTCCTTCGTCTTTCTTCTCCAAATTTCTTCCTCCTCGACAAAAAAATGTACTTTTCCGCCCCCACAACTCCAGTATACCACAAAGAGTCTTACATTTATTAAAAAAAAATCAAAATACATTTCTCTCAAATTGAAATTGCTCCACATTTAAGAACATTTAGAACCGGAAAAACTGAAAAAAATATTGTGTCTGTATACGAGTATCTGAGTCATCTATATCTCAAAAAAGCATTGCCTGATTTCAAAAATACATTCACCAATCTGTTTTACTCGTAAGTAGAAAGATCGATTGGATTTACATAGTGTTCCTTACTTACAATAGAAATGGGAGCTCTCATTTTAAAAATGCTTTAGTCACAATGATAAACTTAAGAGGTCATTACTCAAGATAGAGTTGTTCGATTTCGAAAATTCTTTCGCCAATTTATTTTATTCTTCAATAGCAAGAACTGATTAGATTTAGGTTCCGTACCTACGATAAAAATAGGATATAGCATAAAAATGGACCCATTTAAAATCATATTTATAGCAGGGTCTTGTCCGATTTCAAAAAATCTTTTATTTCGCCAATAGGTTTTATTCTGCAATAACAAGAAATTATTAGATTCGTGGTTATTTAGACGCAGTTTGCTAATTTAGACGCAGTTTGGTTGCAGTAAAATATCTTAATACAAATATTTTAAAATTCTGTTAATGCGGATTCTGTGCCAGCATCGCATCCTGTGACGATTTCGGTCGTAATATACAGTATTAAATATTACTTATTATTGATTATTTTTATTAAAACATTTTTAACATAAACTATATACATTAAATTTAATATTTTCTGGCATTATGGCAGTACCATTGATATTTTTTTTCAAATAAAATATTAGTGTATTTTACAAATAATATTTCCTTTAGTACGTTTCTATTAATTTTCTAATACAAATGCGCCTAGCCGTCTGCGTTTGGCGCATTTGTATGAGATGTGGTTATGCGATTTGTATGAGATTTGTATAAGACTTTTTACATACATCGTCGCTTCGGGTGCAGAGGAGAGAGACCACCGGAAAATCATTCCGGAGTTGTGCAAACGCAGACTCACTGACATACCCGCATTATACGTAGACAAGAGTGGGCGCGTGCACAGTTACCGAATAGATGGGCCTTGCAAGGTTTACAAGTCATGTATATAGGGAACGTAATAAATGTACTTATTTAAACGAACACCTGATGTTGTTTGGTTGACGAATGCGGGCGGGATCCGCTGGAATGACAATCCATGCCGGACGGATCACAGTCATTGTACTGTGTTATGGGAACCTATGACATACCTTTGAATTGTGGCTTATTTTACCCTACATAAGAGGCTGCGATAGTTCCATTTTGTTAAAAAATATATATTTAATATAATTGGATGCTCCTGTATCCTCCTGCGTACATTTGTCCTTTACGTAGTACATAAGAAATAAAAAATTGAGAGGTCTTTATTTTTAGTGGCAACACTAAGCTATTTTAGCTTTAAGGCGACGATGTATATAAATTTCGACGATTACATTTTTTGTCCGTATTTGAACCATCATAGTGAAAACTAACGTATGATGTTAGCCAACTGAAAAAAATACCTTCTAAGGGTACCTTTCTTAAGTACATAGCTATTTCAGATTTCCAAAAAGGGAAAATTTCAGGTAAAAAAAATAACCTGGGATATAAATTTGAGAAAAATAATAATTTGAGAAAAATATGTAGCTAATTTTCATTTTATAGTATTTTTTTAACCCATCTTTCACTCAAAAAATAGTAATGCATTGTAACAATAGTCATATAGGTAGTACATGATCATTGCGGAATTTAAAAAATAATAAGTTTTCTTGATAAAAAAATATAAATAATAATTGCAAGTTTCATCCATATCCACTAATAAATATTACTTATTATTGCATTTTTTTTTTAATTTTAATATTTTTTACAAAAACTGTTTACATTAAACATGCAGTACCACCGATTTTTTCTCAAATAAATTATTAGTATATTTTAAAAGTAATATTTTGTACAGCACGTTTCTATTTTTCTCGTACAAATGCGCCGAACGGTATTCGTTCGTTCGTTCGGGGCTCATTTGTATGAGATGTTCTGATGAAATGTGTATGAGATGTTTTACATACATTGTCGCCTTAATAATAATTTATTAGCTGAAATGGCAGATAAAGAATTTAGTTGTGTTTGTTCCTATTTTAATACAATTTATTTTCACCTGTTACGAAAACTTATTTGTATTCTACTTTATAATACCTTCAATTTTATATATTGGACCTATTCTAATACACTGGTAACTAACGAACCTCCTACGCGATCCACAGGAATGACCACCTAAACAGTAAAAATGTTTTAATCGCGCTATCAGCAGGAGTATAATACGCTAACTCTATATTCACTTTCTGATGAATGCTCATATCTAATACGAAATCGATGTGAATCACTCAATGGTGTTTGATAAGATAAGATTATTATAGGCGACAAAAATTGGTGATGGATCACTTACTCAGTGTAGGATTATACGCGGGTTGTCTTAAATAATGTTGCTATTTGGCGTGATTGTGGCATGTTTATCTTTTAAAGGTGAGTAATATTTTC
The DNA here is from genome assembly GCA_027564375.1 of Micropterix facetella. Classification (NCBI taxonomy): domain Eukaryota; kingdom Metazoa; phylum Arthropoda; class Insecta; order Lepidoptera; family Micropterigidae; genus Micropterix; species Micropterix facetella. The sequence goes on along the minus strand of JAOPUG010159125.1, from coordinate 6,722 downwards.
AATTCTATATGTTGATTATGAGATATTTATGTAAAGAGAAATTCCTATAATATCTGAAACAATGAATACTCTTTTTTAACGTATTCATCATTGTGTTGACTATATTCATATTGTTATAAATTAAAATGTTAAAACATATATACCTATTTTAAAATAATGACCAAAATAATAACGTCGTAAATAATCAAGAAATTCAACTTTAAATATTAAAAGCTTCGTCAACAGTTAAATTGTGGAGGTCTATGATTCCGCCATCACACCCATACACAGGACATTGTGTGATGGAGAGCCATCATCCAGGATTGGTTTATTGCACATGGTCAGATTGAAATTTTCTGTTGGCTTCAATAATTTTTGCCTGTTTTCCAAGAAACCACTTTTGAAAGGTGACTTGTTTAGATTCTCTTTCAGCGTCTCGAAAGACTTTCACTGGTAAATAATGGCCACATCATTTGCGTATATAAATTTTCGGGCACCTGTTTCCGGTAAATCTGCAGTATATCTACACATAAGGCGATTATCTCTCTCAAACTGTGAAAACTGACATTTTTTAGGTAAATTTACGTGACTGCCGGGTGCAAAATATGAGTCTTGGAGCAAATTTCTTAATATTTAGTAGTACTATGATGCGAAATTTCTATATTTTGATTTTTTTCTGAATAAAATAAATAATAGCTAAAATAATCACCTCTTTGTATTATGCATTTTTCTTGGAATCTATAGGGGTAAATAATTTGAAACTATATTGGTAAGAAGTATATGATGAAGCCATATTTTTCATTCTTTTATTTCTTAATTATACTCTTTCAAAAAACCAAAAATGGTATTATTTTTCACGCGCGTTTCAGAAGAATGGTACCATCGAGCAAGCAATAATAGGCGTTCAGTCTATTACGCTCCTCTGGAGTTTCTCTTGGCGTCAGAATGATATCTCCGCGCAAGCAAAATTAGTTGTTCGTTGTATAGTTCTCCATTGGAGTATCGCTTGGCAAATCATTTTGCTTAAAGTAGCCGATACAGCCTTAAATAAAAAAATAAATAATTTGAAACGCTATTCCTGAAATTGGGTATACTTGGGCCGACGAGTCTGCATTACAAAAACAATATTTAGTACATAAAGGTATTAAAGAAATATTATTATTATACTATTACGACTCAAATAGGTCGCAATGTGTGTAATGAAATGATGTCATTGTGTGCAATCAGTAGAATTATTACCAGAATGTATGGATGTTCAAAACATTCAAATTAAAAATTCTATAATAATTATTATATGCCATTAAATGATATGGCCAATGCCAACATTTTAAAATGTGAATGTTTTTCAGATGGAATTTCAGCTGCAACGGAAGTTAAAAAACCTGATACTCGAATAGTGGGGGGATCATTATCTGCTATAGGTGATTGCCCATATCAGGTAAAATTTCTTTTATAAAAAAAAACTAAATTATTCCACTGTTATTGTGGATTTTTGGAATAATATCAATATTATCAATAAAAACATCCTTATCTAAAATTGATGAATTGTTTTTGAAACGATAACATGGTTCAAGCAAATAAAATGATAAAAATAAATGACAAAGAAACCGTGTTTGAAAATTAGAGACCATAATAATATAAAATTGCATTTTGAGATGGTCTTATTCAATTCCATTGTTATGAATTTATTGTTTTCGTAATTTTCACGAAATGCTGTATGAGTCACATATTGGATCCTTAAAAATTAAAATAGTATACAATAAAAAAGGCCCTCGATTCCTTGTTTTGTTATTATTGGATATTTTCAATCTAAAGTTCAGCTATAAAGGGCAGATTAAACGACTGAATCAAGCTCAACCTTAGCCGCCTTCGCAAATAAAGGGGTTACAGATACAGAATAGGGCAGAATAGGAGAATTCTCATAGGAGACATTATATCTGATGCTAATATTATGTGACAGACGTCCAAAAAGTAGGAGTTCTCATTTAAAAAAAATTAAAAGCAAAATATTTTTAGAAATTTACAAATTCATACTGTACATCAAATACTATTTTACGACGTGGTCGCTTTCCATCTCAATGCACTTTTTGAGGTGAGGAAGAGCTTCCTTATACCTTGGTCAAAAAAGTCTACTACCAACACTTAAACCTATTTTTAACAGCACTCTGGACCTCATGATTGGTCGAAAACCTCCCCCCCCCCCATAAACAATTCAGAGAGGTGAAAGTTGAAAATCTAACGCTCAAAGATCAGGGACTCGAACCGAATGAGTCTAAGAGCTGCTATGTGGCGTTGGTTGTGTAATATCAGGGTATGTAAATCGTAATACGATTCATGACACCATCCTAATAAACAGTTTTTATTTCGTAAAAAACCTGGAGCAGCGCGTTTTCCTTCACAATAAGAAACCAGAATTATAGCTCCTCACTCTCAGCTAGCGGTATTCGGAACCGAAATTCTCATTTCAACATGATACTATAATATCTAACATCTGGCAACTCAACATGATACTATAATATCTCTGCCAGATGGCAACACTGCGTTCAAGGTCAAAGATAATTTTTATGAACAAAGATTTGTTGATAAAAAATCTCTTTGAGCGTGAGATACTCAGTACTCTTACCTTCTAAACATTCTTTGTATGATGTCATGCTTTAATTGTTTGATCTATGTGTCTGTCTAAATTAGGCCATAATATTATGTCTCTCTTTTGCTGTGGTCGTTTTTATATAATTTTATGGAATATTATAAATAAATCAATATCAACCGAATCGAAATCTGCTGTTTCCAAAAAAAACGAAGACTACGAAACAAAACATACAGATTGCCGTATTTATGCACAGACATCTAGGTTGCAGCCTATGGGCTCTCATCACAAAGGAGCCGGACTTACATAAAAAGATTTTCACTATGAGTTTCAAAACTATCATGAGGAAAATGGAAAATTCCTTAGTTAGGAAAGCTGGATGTATATACACCGCCAAAAAACTCAGATTGTTTTCCTAATATCGGGCTCGCTCTAAGAATATACCTGTCACTGGTAGCCACAAACAGTAAAGAAAGGTCATTTTCAAAACAAAGTTGATCGAAAACAGGCTTCGAACAGGCTAAACGTTAGAAGACAGGGTCAATATGTTGGCTTTGGTTAGCATTGCAAATGATATTTAATACAACTAAGATATGAAAATATTATAACTAGCTCCATTCATATGAAGTATAAGCCTCAATCAATTAGAGACTTTTACTGTTCGACATTTTTGTTACTAATAAAATAACAGGCCAATTGAATTAAAAAAAATGGTTTATCTGACAATAATTATTTAGTTGCCAATTATTTCCTTTATTAATATTTAACATCCATGTATTTAAGTCTAGACTAATAATCAAGAAACCGACTACCATCCAGTCACTCGTGCTAGTTTTTTTACTTCATAATACGTAGATGTTACTGGTACAATATGGAATCAAATTAATTTAATATATTTTGCAGGTTTCCCTGCAGAAAAACAACAATCACATGTGTGGCGGAACATTGGTATCACTGAGGCACGTCATAACTGCTGCACACTGCTTTTACGACGTGTCCGGGTAAGTTTATAACTAACATATAGACAAAACTAATTAATTCGAATACTATAGCGGTTGTTTGACATAATCAACAAAATAAAATCGATTTACTGCGTGAAGTTTGTAACAACCGACGTTGTGCAGAGCAGACTGATAGCGTCTACCCTGTACAACGGTTGTCGCTGAAACGTCTAGTGCTACAAATTTCAAGCGAAAATCTGTTTTATCTTGTTTATAAAATTAATAATATTTTAAACATTGAGATCATTATTATTTCCAGTATAATAGATTTACGGTTAGATTTGTATCGAGTAAGAGGAGGTGAATTGGATCTGGAATCTAACTCATGGCAAACGAGGAGACCATTTAATATCACTTTACATCCTAACTTTAACCAATACAGTCTTTATGCGGATCTAGCGGCAATGATTGTAAGTATCCAATCTGAGTTTTTGAGATACAATAAAACCTATTTTTCATATGTTTTCACCGGCAGCGCCAAGGCGGCTCTAGACATACCTAGAGTTACCAAACTTGCCCTCAAGCATTTTTATCGCTCTCAGGAAATTTCTGAATTTACGCTTGACTCTTGGTAAACGAATAATATGCAATACTAACTTTGGTAGAATCACATGTATATGCAGCTATTTTAAATGCAAATAATTCAATAAAACTGACCATTTGGCATCTTCTCTCCTTATAGTTTGCCGACCCCTTACTTAGATATTAATATCATCTTTTGATAACACAAGCTATTGAAAGGCCTTTCCTAGGGAGAGTAACAGAATTGCGATAACTGTAGACCTTATTTTAAAATATTAAATATTACGTTACTTTCATTATATATCTTAGAAATGTATTTGCATCTTCACTAAACTCGTAGCATATTTGATTCTAACAAATACTAGTGATAAGAACTCAAAGACCATAGCAATTGTTTGATATCATATTTACCGCGTGAAGTTTGTAGCACCCGACATTTTCCCATGTTGCATCCGCCCCGTTGCCAAAGCCCACACATACAGACCTATGTTTGCATGCGAGCTCCCACCATCAACCCTAATATCTACGCTCAGTGCAAACGTCGCTCGTGGATTAAGCACGCGATATATGCGACGCTGAACATTATCTGAGGTGATCAAGAAATAGAATAAGTAAATAATGCCTTTAAGAAAAATTAATAAGGAAGATTTCAAGACACACACGATTTAAAACCCAGAAATCCAAAATAAACCCAGAAACCGAGCAGATCACGAGAATTATTGTCAAATGTCAAGGTATGTCGTAAGATGCTGGACAATATTTTTTGTAGATATTTTGAATTCATTAACTATACTAATTGTAACAGATTATATAGCATCCATCGTCCAATGATTATTTAATATTCATATCGGTACGTTCTTTGATCTTTACTTTTCCCAGAGAGTTTCTTCACTGAGAAACTCTCTGGGGTTAATTAGGTCATGCAGGTTGGGGCTGATGACCTTCTCTGGTATATTTGGTCGGTCCGAGCCACATTTCAACTCCCATCCGGTAGCCTCCCCTAAGAGAAACCTAATCTGGAAAAACTAATGTGCGGCCGATCTGGGCGAAAACCTCGGGCGGTCCTGGGTATTCGATGTACTGGTCGGCTTACCGGACTGTGCTCAATCAGCGAATAGCCGGGGGGGGGGGTCTAGAACCGTAGCTTCGTATGAACGCGGGGGTAGATGTTAAACGAATGTCGTCTATCCTTAGAAACGATACATTGGCCACCCAATCTCGGGCGGCAACGAGTAAAGGACGCCTCGCATCTACAATATATTTGAGTTATTACCGTTCACATTAGGTTGAAGCCGCGCAAGCAACTTCGAAACCGTGATCAGACGGAAGGATGGAGAAATCCGTCCGAAATCTAGGAGTCAGGGGGCGAGGTCGCCCGCTGCGTGTCTTTTATGAGTGTCTTGCCGTAAATGTTAGCCTCGGACTGAAAGTAGCTGAGCTGGATTTGGGGATCATATTGTCCGCAAGTTCTTGCGTTCGTCTCGGGGTGACAAGTTACTATTTTTCATTCCTTGGGTATTTTTTTAAGTACGTACATAGATCATTCATATGTGAAAGAATTATTTTCTAAGCCATTTCTATTTACCTGAAATATGCAAAACACGCTGCTTCCAACTTAATAGCACACCACTTTATTTTCCATCATGTATGTGTGTACCTTATACACAATTATAAGCAATACATCAATGCATGATGGCTTGGGTGGTAAGATGCAAGCAAAGATTTTTGTTTTCCATTTGATATTTTTTAGGTATTTGATAGGCTGGCTATCCTTTATCAAATACTATCAATATACTCGGCAAAACACTTAATTGATCGTTTTGACTCGAAAAGTGGTTTCCAATGAGATGGCAACAGCTCATCCTTATAAATATAACATTAAGAATGAAATGTACGCATGGCAAAAAATATTTCATGTAACTTTCGAAATTTTCATCAACATCTTTTTTTCAGTTACAATCGGCATTTACAGCTACTACGGGTTTGGCACCCATAGGATTTGCCAGCTCTCCTCCGGTGGAATCCACAAGTTGCCGAATTAGCGGATGGGGTACAGTTTTCTTAGTATGTATTTTTATTGCTTGGTCTAGCTAAATATTATTAAATTAAAATCTAAAGTCCACTCAAATTCGGCATACATAATAATTATCTACATATCTTCAGGATTACATTATACAATTGAAATATTACCCCGTATTCCGTTTCTTGAGAGCCTTATTTTAGTTGACTAACCCTATACCTTTATTATTCTCTTTCTTAAATTTAAGAACTGGTCTTAATTGGCAGTTTTTGGTTTTGCCTATGTCAAATTTAACAGCTTCCTGGGACACGCGCGCCATCTTCTTCGCCATTTCCGTTCGGAGTTTCCTTGTGCGATCCATCGTTGAAGCGTAAATTGCAGCAACTTGCATTATAACGGTAGGCGCTCAGCTGTTATAATCCGGCTGTTTAACAAAATGAATAGTATTTTTTTCTGCAGGACTGAAATCTAGGACTAGTCACAGAGTAAAGAAAAACTTAGGTTAAACATTTCTTGTTACTACAGGTAGACAAGAAAGAGAGACACCAATAACATATATACTAAAATAAAGCACGAATTTTCAAATGTATTTATTATTATTAAATTTATATCT
>JAOPUG010159064.1:0-11108 GCA_027564375.1 Micropterix facetella | reverse complement strand
TATTAATACTTTGACAATTTGAAAAGTTGGGTGGCTGATTAACATTATGGCAAAATATTAATTAATTTAAACCTATACCGTCCTACTATTTAAGTTTTTAGATATTATATTTCATTCATAGGTACACTCAACAAGTTGTTAGGCAAAGAAACAATTGTTTTATGATGGGCTTAGGCTCTTATGTGCCCCTTGCTCGCTATTCCTGAACAATAAGTATTGCAAAGTTAATAAAGAACGCACCGCACAAAAACTTATGATAAATGACTAGAGGAAGAGAAGAGCTTTGTAAGGGTTGCACATGCGTTTCTTTTGTTTAACAACCTCTTCTGAATACTGGGCATCGACGAATAGAATAAAAAACATTCTTTATTGTTTATAGTTTTGTTACAAAGTTATGTCCTTGAGGGGTATGTTTACGATATTATATGTCTTAAAATAGCAAAATATCATAAATATTTATATTTTACATCTGTTGCCTCTCCTGCTTTACACAGGCCGCGAAAAACACTCTTAGCCGATCTAGTATTATATTGCTAACCTCTGCTAGGAACCAATCGCTTACTAAAGTGGTTTGTGTTCTATGTCTCGGTATTTTTTAGTTTTGTTCATTGGATAGCGTTGTCCAGCGCGGTGGTTAACTACCAATCAACCGCCCATCATTGAGTAGAATAACAACTTAGTGTTCAGTTTGTTATGAGCTGTTTGTTGTAACATAGTATAATTCTGATTATACTATGGCTGTAATGTACATGAATGACGTGTGTGCCTCGGATCAAAGAATTAATATTCATCATTTTTCAAATTGACCCCCCCCCCCCCCGAAACTTAGATGGCTAAATGATTTAGGTTAATAAATTCAGCGATTACTCGATAGATTTTATGGAATTTGATGATAGAAGGATATCGATATTAGTGAGGAGTTCCATTTTTAATTGCGGCCCTTTATATCTTCTTCGATCTGAGGTAGAATATCTGATGCAGGGATTTTAATACGGAAGAGGACCCCTCTGAAGCGGGCCTCGTTTGCCAACTTATCTGCTGATTCATTACCGTAAATTTCTGCGTGGCCAGCCGTCCATGTGAGTACTACTTCATACCCTCTCTCTCTCTGATCATGCAGAAAAGAGATCGAATCTGGTTCTCCAAGTGAGTAGGACGATGTGTGATGGCGGGATTATTTAATTTTTCTACCAGACTTAGCGAGCCACTAAAAATGGTGCATGGTTGGTCAAGATGTACTCGAGGGATTAAAGAAGGGCTACACTCTCAGCGGTGTAGATTGAAGCCTGACTGTAGTTTGTACATGAGCAGAACTCTGCGGTTGTAGTGAAAAATGCCCACGCCCACGTAACTCCCGGCATCTGCCTTAGAGCCGTCTGTACATATGAGATCCCAGCCAGGAAACCTGGATGATACCAAGTCCAAAAATATGGTGTTGTTTAGAGGGGGTGGGGGGCTGCCCTACTGGGATTTTCCTCAAAGCTGATTGCAAGAAGATGTCGGGGGGGGTAGTGAGTCTATCGTAGAAGGGAAGATGAAAGTCAGAGAGGAGAGCCTTCCTATGAACTGCGTCCTTGAAGCGGTGAAGTTTTATATGGCTTACTGGTTAGGAATGCGCGTTCACACGAAGCCAATACACAAGTCAATCCGCCGCGCCTGGGGTGGGGGTAAGTATTGGCTCCGAAAAATAGAAATCTTTCTATTTCAATGGACTAGCTTGAGACAAACCGATACCGTGGGATATCTCTATTTACACGATGCCAATATTGGATTGGCTCAGCAATGGGCCTCGTGTAAAAGAGCCAATATAACTTGGTTTTTCATCCTATAATTGAATGTGTTTAGGAGGATGACACGGCCTTGCTATATGTTTACATTTATCAAAAACAATATGTCTTTCCAAAGACAATTGCTCAAAATGCCCAAACCGTCTTGACAACAACTTCGATTTTCTGACGTTTCGTTTGCTTTGTAGTGCCGCCATGAAAGAATCTTCCTTTTTCTAAAAAGAACTTTATCGCCAATTTATTAAATCGGACTTCGACAACATGACTTCTGTGAGTGTTGCACTTTATTTATTGAAGGCGCCGATCGATCGATCTGCCTGTGATTGATTCTTATTTTCGCGGTCTTTTCCACGAAACATTTCAGATGTCTAACGTAGAGAATTTATCGCCGCAAATTATACGGAGGGTGGTTAAGGAAATGCATGAGATCGCCGAGAATCCTCCCGAAGGCATCAAAGTGGTCCTCAACGACGCGGATATAACGGATATTCAAGCTTTTATCGACGGACCAGGTACCTATACGCGTATTTTTATTGGATTTTTCGTGATTGGCCGCTGCAGCTTCCGATCGTTGGGAAACTTGGTGGCTAATGCCTTCCTTCCACCAGCAATATTTTTTTACAGGTATCTGAAAAAAACATTCAGTGGTTTTGCGATTTAGCCATAAACTTGCTGCTTGGGTTTTATTTATTGTTTTGTATAATTTAATTAGGAGGTAAATGAAAAATGCAGCTTCAGTGGAGTAACCGAGTTAGAAAAATAGTTTCAAAAAGCAGTTTAAAAAATATATATGTCTACTTTGTATATGCAATTTTAAGATTTAAAAAAAAACTTTTTTTTCATATCCTGGGTATATACAGGTAAACATTTAGAGAGGTGTGGAACTTAACAGCGCCCGCTTTTATTAAGGCATTTTATGCAAACACTCGGGCAAATCAGAGAAGTGATTAAAGGAGACTAAGTTTCCTCTTTGATCATCTCAAAACATTCAGTGGATGTTTTGAAAATTATCCATAAACTTTACTGCCTTCTGTCAATTTTCCGGGAAATGGGTCTTCAAAAGTTTATTTTGCATGAAAAAATGGCTCCGACAATGGCTCTCTACAGCGGCCCACTGTGTCAAATTAATATCCGATATTGGCAATAAATTCAAACGCTTTAAATTATGATGACTGATAAAATGTTATGTTGATACAAGTAATTTATTTAGCATAACAATTATTTAATAACACATCAGCACATACTTGTAGATCAATGTTTGTTTTCAGCACTCGCTTATATAATACAGTTTTTCACTGACTAGAAAATGATAATCATCTCACCTTTTTAGTACTCGAGGTGTGTCAATTGCTTCAAGCGAACCTGCCACCCCATGAAGTTATAATGACCTTTGTCGTTCTTTCTCTCCTTGGGATGAACGCAAAGACTTTGGACAAACACAACCGACAGCTATACTATGCCAACAAGCTGTAAGAGACCAATGCTTTACCGCGAAGCACTGGGAAGTACCACCCAGTGGGCTTCCTTGCGCCGTTCTTACCAGATTTGGACGGATTTGTCCATCCTCCAGTCTGGTCACGGATTCAGAGTCGCTTGGCAATCCTATTCCTGACATTAGCGGCAATTCGTAGTTCGTATTTGTTACGGTTACGAGGCGCCACCTAACCGTTGAGTCTCATTCGGAATCGAGTGACCAATGGATCATTTCTAACGATAGTTTCCAGACTCCCCATGTTATTTACTGGTGAAGAAAACGATTGGCTAACCGTGTGGCAGTCCCTCTTCAATGAGGTTACTGGATAGGAGCTGAGCAATGAGTTAAGCCAGCAATAAAAACACGAACAGGCAATCAGGCTCAAAAGCTGCACAGAACCATTAGAAACTAACTTTTTTAGTACTATTGGAATTTGAATCGGTCGATTTAAGCCTGCTGTTTGCCAAATTATCCTATTTGGGTTTCTCACCGCTCGATTGGCAATGCATGGCTAATAATTACCTCCTCAATTAAAGTCTCATTTCGTTTGTCAGTGATTGTCATATGAATACATTTATTATTGTACTTAGTGCACTATTGCTCAATCTCTTAGTGAAGTGATTATAGTAAACCTTAGTCATTATTGTGTTATTATATTATTAGTGACTACAGTGCGCAGACATGTCAATTGACATTTGTAAAACTTGCTGACAAATGGGATTTACATGTTATAAAAAGAAACTACCCTCTTTCATTGTGCGTTCTATGAATTAGTTTTGGATCAATCAATGAATGTTTATTATCTTAAAAACTCTTAGACATATTTGAAGACTTATTTCACAATAAAAATTATATCAGGAACCTACTATTTTAATTAATTGTAGCGATATAATATGCGAGTAAACAATTACATCTAATCGAATATTGAGGATACTAAATATTAAGTAGAATTAAAGTTGAGTCTCACCCGGATGTTCAAAATCATCATATTTTTATTGAAATTTACAAGTAAAGGTAATATTTGCAGTTGAGTCATGTGAGAATGAGATAACGGCAGAGAGATAAATCACATCGTAAGAATAATTAGCCTAATTCATGCTAGTTTCGAAATCTGGCTGTTTGCCTATTTTGTATTGGTTTATATCAAATATTACCTGGTGTTACTAGGATTTCATCCGAAGTTAAGCCACAGTTGCAAAATATCAAACTTGAGGATGCCGATTGTGATTCATGAAAATTCACAAAAGATGTACTTAATTACCTAGTAATATTCAATATCAAATATTCTTTAGCTGGAACTCCGTATGCTGGAGGCATTTTCAAGATAAAACTGGCTCTGGGGAAAGATTTCCCTTCTTCACCTCCGAAGGCATTCTTTTTAACGAAGATCTTTCATCCGAACGTGTCGAGCTCTGGGGAAATTTGTGTCAACACTCTAAAGAAGGATTGGAAACCAGACTTGGGCATCAAGCACATACTTTTGGTAATAATTTATTTTTATATAGAGCGTAATACTGTTTAACAATGTCCAATATTCATTATTCTCTGTGGTTTCCCACTTTGCATGTAAGGAAGAGATGTGTCTTTTGTTTGGTGGCCATCGTGGCTGAGCTTTCTCTCCACGAAATTCAGGGCTTTCTCTCCATTAGCAATCAACATTTAGTAATCGGCTTACCACTAGCTGAGCACTAGAACAATATAATAAAATCAGATGTATTTTAATGACATTATCAAAAATTGCTTATATAATTCAGCCTGGATCAAAGTAAAGGTCTCCATATGCGGTTGCTTTGTTTACATATTATGAATGTGAAAATAAGTCATAATATTGTAAACTTGTAAATGTTAGGCTTGAGCACAGAAGTTCAACAGCATTTAAATTTATTATAATAGTTTCTATTGTGTAACAATATTATTGAGAGAGAGACAAAGTTCTTTCGCAGACACTGTCTGAAATGAAAAAAGGCAGTCATTGTGGCTGTTCGTTATATTATTTCAACAATACTTATTTACAACTGACATAATATGTACACAAGGCAACCGCACATGGAGAACTTTACGTTGAATCAATTGAATTAATTATATAATAATTAAATCAAATCCTTTGTTGTTTAAAAAATCCTAATTACAGATATAAAATAACGAAACCTAACCTAACTGGATCGCACGAGACGTCCGCACTAAGTAAATGTAAATCACGAATAAAATCAGACGTCCCTTTATGTAAATCACGAATAAAATCAGACCCAGAACCTCCCTTGAGGTACTCCAAAATTTATACCTTATCTCGAACTAGACGTATCCCCCAGTTTAGTGAATTGACATCTGCCACAGAGATAATCCTCAAACCAATTGCGAATACCTATTAAATGTAGTTTTGTAAGCAAAAGACCGTGGGAGACAACTTTGGATTTAAGACCATTACTCTGGCCTGGTCACCCCGAGGCGTTTCAACGAACTTTATCGCTATATCGCCCCGAGATGAGCGTATGGAATTTGGACAATACATATCCACAATCCAATGTTGCCTCAGCTCACGAGAGTCCGACTCTTTACCACGATGGGAATTTTCAAACCCAGTTGGCCGTCCTAGTGCCTCCGCTACCAAATTTAGATGGATTTCTCCACCTTTATTTGGTTTCAGGCTCAATTGCTAGCGCGACCTCTACCTGGTGTGATAATGCGGTATTCCGTTACTCGCAAATATTGCGAACCCGTTGCGTCCTTTACTCAGAAGGTCACCCGAGATCGGGTGGACAACAGATCGTTTTTAAGTATAATAACTTTGGATTTAAGACTACACTTGGGGGAGCTTGTCACCCCGAGGCGTTTCAACAAACTTTTATTGGGGGGGGAGGGGGTTGAACTCAGCTTGCAATGGCTTCACCGAACATATCCGGGCCCATTGGCAGTATGGGAATCAAATATCCCAAAAGCACACGAACACAAATTAAATAAATACCATGATCTCGCAAATTTCGTCACCCAGAACGGCTTCACTGTTCACCTTCACGCGGTGGAAGTCTCATGGCCTCCCAGCCAAATATCCTATTTAAGGATCTTGGTCTCTTCAGGAAAATAATTAACTCCTTCCTAGAAAAATTATCTAAAACCGCGATTTCCGCATCTCAAATTCTATGGCTTCGAAGGGAGAGTGAATGGGTGGTAAGGTAGACGCTCTTATGTGGCGAGACAGCTGTCCTAAACCATAAGTTTTCATTGCAGTGGTTGAATCCAGTAGATGCAGCTAGACAATGTCTAAAACGCATGATCAGTCAGAAGAAACTCATTCGGGTTGTCACTATTAGAAATATAAGTAGGTAGGACTTCAGCAATGTAACGCCGAGCGTCCACACGGATTGTAGATATGCACTATGGGAATTATCCCCTTTCAGTTTCGCGAAATACATAGGTATTCATATCGCATACTCCATGGGAATGAGGCAGCGGAAGCTATGAAAATTGTATCTGGTTCTTTAAAGATCCGATACTTAAAATAAAAACAATAAATTATATCTAAATATGATAACAATACATATACAATATACTTATTCTTGAACATGCCAAAATGGCGACTGATACATGTTAAATGTTACGTAAAGAGTCGTTTAATATTCTTAAATAATCTATTACCCTCGCCGAAAGAACTAAAATGGTCTGAAGCGCAAGTTGTTTTGTAGGTAATAAATAAATAAATAATAATTTGCAACGGAAGATTTTGTTCACATTTAAAATACCTGTGCTTTATTTAAAAAACTTTATTTTGCAGGGCCCTGTGCAGTCTTTATTTTTCTACCAAATTACTTGACCTCATATTAAAAATCTACCTAAAATCTTCATCAATATAATTCGATCTCCGATTTAAGTTCAGCATACCAACCTGCTTGAGCAGTAAATTCTCAGTGCTTTCACGAGGTTCCAAGCCAAGTATTTTTGATAGTTAATATGTAGTGTTCATGCTATCAAAGTCACAGATAATATACCTACGCAATGTATTTGCAATTAAGAGAAAATAACTAATTGGAATTTCTGAATAAAAAACACGGCCCAGGAATAAAATAGATCTGTAGTATGTATTAGAATACGTCACTTGTATGTATCGGAATACGACTTACAACAGTAAAAATTCACATATTTTCTATAAAAAACTCATTATTAGTTACGAAATATACCTTTATTAGTTCATTTATCACAATATTATTAATCCAATAAAATTATTTGTGTCCTAATTTGTCATTGAAATAATGTACAGTAGAACCTGATTAATCAAGATCCTCTTAAAAATGTAGTTCAATTAAATGTATAGACTTCTAAAGTAAAAAAAATCAAAATTCTAGGTGCTAAGATTTGAGTTCTAATTTTGTCATTAGAGAATAACATATTGCCGTGAAGTCATCAAAATTTGTCAAATAAAGCCAAAAATACTATATTCTTGGTTATTCTCAACATTTAAAACACTGGCACAAATTCATAGTTGCAGGAATAAGGAGCTAAAGCAGGTAGGTAATGGAAGTTTTTGACCACACCATTAGTCATTTTATGTCAGTAATTATGTCGTTGTTACTTTTTTAAATCAGGACTTTGATTAATCCGGACCACGTAGACCAGTCTAGATTAATGTGGCTCCACTGTAATTTATTTTGTAATATTGGTCTTATTGAAAGCAACAAACAATAACAACTATTTAAAAGGTATTTAAATGATCATAAATGAAGACTCACCAGTGGAGTAATCGTTCTTAATCAGCATAGGCACAAAATCACGTAAAACGTATACGGCATTTTATATATCTAAAGAATCGAAATACATTTTTGTGGTAAGTCCATTGCTGGGTAACATTTTTGATTATGAAACCTGTTTCACTTCACGGCGATTATTACTCAACGAATATAACACAACTTCAGTCAGAAAAGCGCGCGTAAATGCTATATATTCGATAGTTTTTGTTACAAAAGTTGACAAAAACAAAACGCCATCACGAGAAAATTCACACTTGTTTGACATTTCCTTTTTTAAATATTTGAAGGGCAACGAGACTAGAGGAACGCGTTTGATGCTTGGTTACCGTGGATTGCATTTCATGGTAAACTAGCATATCGATCTCTCGATTTTGTGGCAACGGTAAAACTATTTTTGATGACAACAGCAAAACAATCTTTGATTACAGTTGGACAGTAGATATTTGATAATATTAAATAAATGATACCTCAGAACATGGTGCAAAATATACTCCCACATCAGGCCACATATAAGCAGCAAAATTTCTAGGCGTGTTTCAAGAAAGCCCAATCCTTAGCCAAGAAAACGTTCAGAATGATATCCCTGCGATTTACTTATATAGTAGTCATTCTGTGTAATGAATGTATGGAGAAGTCAAACAAATTAATAAAGTTTTGAACCTTGTGTGTCATGGTACCTTTAGGTGTGATATTGAAACCTCACAACGCTTACCTCCCCTCAACCAGACGTTACTCCCTCTTCCCTCCCCTCCATCTTGAAATTTGTCCCCGTTAACATTATTTTTTTTGGGAAAACTATACAGTTAGGAGAAAATTGTCATAGGCAAAAATAATCCCCATTAAATTCTTAATAAAAACGATTCTATATTTTTTGTTATAGGCTTGACTGTATTCAAGCTATAGTTAGTTCAATTTTGGAAAAACTTGACTGTAACTTAAAAATTACATTACCAGCTCAATTTTTTTTATAATCTATAAAATATACGAAAGAAAGCTCACAGACTTAATTAATATTGTATTTTAGTATTCAGAACAAGCTATCATTTATGTCATTACGTATAATAATAGTTCTCAGCTTATCAAAGGAAACTTTCAGCCAAAAAAAGATGTTTTTAAATAATGCTTCCTGAAAAATATTTGACTACTATAAAGTGTAAATAAATAAATCGAGTAATAATAGTCTATCGTCAGATTCACATCAAGTTAAAAATAAATAACTTATTCACATATATTTTTCAGGACACATTATTTAAAAACATTTTTTTTGCTGAAAAGGTTTCCTTTGATAACTCGAAAACTATTTTATGTAATGCCACAAATGATATCTTATTCTGAAGACTAAAATAGGACTATTAATTAAGTCTGTGGGCTTTCTTTCGTATCTTTTATAGATTTTCAAAAAATTGAGCTGGTAATGTAATTTTAAAGTTACAGTCAAGTTTTTCCAAATTTGAACTAACGATAGATTGGATATCGTCAAGCCTATCAAAAAAAGATATAGAATATTTTTTTATTAAGAATTCATTAGTGATTATTTTTGCCTTTGACAATTTTCTCCAAGCTATTTATTTTCCCCAAAAAAGTGAAAGTACTGTTATATTTGCTGCGAATGAACATGGAAGTACTTGAAATCAGAAGAATGCCAAACTTCAATCGAAATGAAGGTTTAAAACTTTCCACCACATGGAACTTTCTAATTTAGAAGTTCTAATCGCCGACCCCTGACAATAGACTGGAGGTATGTCATTTAATACGGGCGAACCCATCATTCAGGGAATTATAACGACCGTTGTCGCTCTTTCTCCCGTGGGATGAACGCAAAGACTTTGGATAAACACAATCCACAGTCACACTACGCCAATAGTCCGTAAAAAATAACCCCCTTCTGCTAGGCACTGGGAAATACCAGGAAATTCCTCGCATCATTACCGGATTTGGGTGGAGGTTCCATCCTGCAGTCTCTTCACGGACTCGAAGTCACTTGTGTGGCCTCTACCTGGCGTTAGCGGTAATTCATAATTCGATGCTTTTTCACGAATCTGAGGCACCCTTTGCCCATCGTCTCATTCGGGATCGGGTGCACAACGGATCGTCTTCAAGGATAGGTGACGCCAGAACAAAAACTACACCCACTTCTTAGGAAATATATGGTTCCCTGTTCTTCGCAGGTTGAGCAAGCGATTGGCTGACACAACTCGGTGCACAAACCGTACAATTCCGCCCTAGATATTCCCCCGGAACCGCACTTCCGATCCTACCTATTTAGGTCTGCACGATTCAGCCGCATGGTCCAGCCGCATTCATCCAGGATTAATCTCTCTTAGAGGAGACTGCCGGATGGGACCTGAACCATGAGTTGGACCGGCCATAAAAACACAATCCGGCCATCAGGCCCAAGCTGCACGAAACTATTAGAAACCCCTGACAGCAGGAGCGTTAAACAGGACACAGTGAGTTATGCGTGCACACTGCACAGTTCAGGGTGTCTGTTCCGATATCGAAAAGAGAGAGGAGTGTACGACGCCTTTTGCGTCAAGATGAGTAAGGACTGTAATTTTTTTATATGTCTTTTATCACTCACCTCGCAGGTATATCGCAACTTCGCACCCGGCGGATCTTCTTTTATTGTGCACTAGTCACTTGGGTGATTATGTTCCGAAATTAAAACCACATTTTACGGATGGATATGTATTTTGGCTTAAAAACGCACATTGAAATTCACATTACTTCACTAATCAGTTTTTAAAAAATAAACGAGAAACTTTAATTAACTTCAACATATAATTGGCTTATTTCCTGAACGCGTCGCACTTTTTGCGTTTTTGGACGAGCCTTCGTTTTAGCGAAGGCCACCACCGGCCGCGTTCAAAATTGAGTGAAGACTGACTAAACCTTTTTTCCAAAAAACTTTCCTAGTCGTAAACATTTTTTCCTTGGGGACGTCTCCTTCGAAACCCACGTTTATTATTGGCCGGCAAATAAGACGGCCTGTCATAGGCTCGTCAAATCAAAATGGCCACCAAAAGGGTGTGTTTACGGATTTTCTTAAGATGCTAATATCTTACCTATGTCTACTTAATTACCTCCAATAATTGTGCAGTGCAAATT